>APFE031415871.1:85267-174164 GCA_000404065.3 Pinus taeda | reverse complement strand
TTTTTTATACTCTCCCTTAAAATAAGGTGGGCTATTTTAGGTGATTTGTAAAAATGTACTATGATACAAAATATTCGTCCACTAAAAATTTAAAACCCCTTAATTTCGCCAAAGGGCGAACATTCGCCCCTAAAATAATCTATGACGTTGGGGCTCTGATCATGGCTAGAAACTGACTGGCCAACTTCCCCCCAAGAACAGCTCATCTGGAATTCCTGGAATCTAAACATACCCTGTTCACTGCAATTCAATTCCAGAACTACTCCCAAGTCCACCTCCCCCTCACAATGGTTCCCCCCAGCAAGCTCAACTTTCAAATTGAACTTTGATGGGGCAGCTAAAGGAAATCCTGGCCCGGCAAGATATGGAGGCGTAATAAGAAATGACAAAGGATCGGTTGAGCACATTTACTATGGTTCGCTAGGAAAAAACACCAACAATGCTGCGGAATTGGAAGGCTTGTGGAAAGGAATTTGCTTGGCTGATCTACATAATTTCTATCCATTGGAGGTGGAGGGAGATTCCCTGATCCTTATCAATGCGGCCACTAGAATTCAATCAGGGACCTCAACGGCCAAAATAGCCTCCAGCTGGAGGCTACTCAGCAAGCTAGAAACATTGGAAGAAAGGCTTCGACGCCCTAACAGTATCCTTTTCAAGCATGTTAGGCGAACGGCCAATCGGGTAGCAGATAGATTAGCCAACCAAGGGGTAGACATACAACGTCCTCACTACTCAGGCACTCTCCATGATGCAGGGGATACACAACTTCAACAGGATTGCCACTCCTTGGTGCTTCAGGATCTTCATCTCCCGGCTGCAGGTGATAATTAATTGGGAAGGTACAGAGGCGGGCTTCCCACTGGGCAAGTGGCAGCCCAGTCCCGCCATCTGTCCAATGCATTTAAGGGTTGGCCACCCCCGTCAAGTTAGCATGAGGGCGAGCAGTAATTTCAGCATTAAGCGAGCCGCCCATAGCAGCTGCCCTCGCTCGAATTCACTTCCTTCAGCATTCGGGTTGCAGGTGAATTGCGTTGGTTCGCACATGGCCTGGGTAGTCGCCGCGCAGTATAATTACTGCGAGCCAGTGCTGGTAATTCACTTTCTCCATCACGTTTTGTCTGCTGTTTGGCTCTGGGGATTTCGTTGGTGTGGTTTGCCGCTGGTTCTTGGGTTCTGGAGGAGATCTCAGAGGTTCAGACCTCGGCCCTCGTCTCTGAAGGCCTTGGTCTCGTCCTCTGAGTGTCCTGTCCATATTGTATGTCAATTTCATGCTCTTGAGCTTTGGTTTGGTCGGTTCTAGGTGTTCTTTCTAGTCAATTTCATGCTTGTGGCGCCCCTGTGTGTTTTCGTTGTTGAGTATCTCCTGCCCTCTGTGCCTCTGCAAGTCTCCACGCCTTTGGGCCTCATTTCTTGGTTCCCCACACCGTCTCTATGCAGCCACAGCTCTCTGTGTCATTTCCGCTCCAGTTTCACTGTCCTCTTCATTTCAGTATGCCGCGAGAACGGCTTCGCCTCAATAGTCGCAGAGGCGGGTCTCGGGGAGGAGCAAGAGGCAGAGCCAATCCTCAACGCTCCTCTCACTCCACGGAATCTTCCTCAGATGGAATTGATTCACGAGGTGCAAGGCGAGGCCGAGGGAGAGGCAGGGGGCGTGCGCGTGCTGATGTCTGTGAGCATAGCTCGCATCCCTCAACTCGGTTTCGCTTCCCTTGTTCATTGGATAATGCAACATACTATGTCTCGGTGCGAATTGAGAAATGCGACAATGCAGTTCCACCAGAAGTCTCTGAGGAACAAAGGCCTCCTTCTCCAATCCTGTGTCAAAGAGCTCAGCCTGCTGAAACCTCGGGTGCGGTGGCGGTGGCAGGTCCAAGTGAGCCGGCAAAAGATGATGCGCCTTACACGGATTCAAGCGCGTCGGATCAATATCGTTGCAGGATTGTGGAAGAGCAGCCCTCCACTTCTGTGGATGCTTAAGCCGATCTCCAGGGCGCTCTGGTGGTGGTTCTGGCGTCTCCATGGAGTATGTCTGGTATTTCTTGTACTCTGCCTTCTCAGTGGGGTTTTTTGTGTAAAGTTGAAGCTATGCTCAGCTCTTTTCGGGTCGCACACGTTTTTCAAACGCGCCTACGTATGCTGTTATAATGTTATCTGCTACACTGTTGGGATAAAGTCAGGGTCTGTTAGCAATGGGTCATTGGGTCAGTCTCTCAGCTGGTTATGGTTTTTTGGCAGTCTGTTGGTTCTCCAGTTCTGGTCTGGGACAAATGTCGGTCTTCTGGTTATCAAGGTCAAGTGTCTAACTGTGCCAAATCCATCTCAGCATGGTGAATTTTGAGGCAAGCCTCGTTGTAATCTTTTTGTTACCTTTTGTATAATAATAGAAGTAGCCTAATTTACAAAAAAAAAAAATGTCTTTGTCACATGGTATGATCCATAATGAAAATATGTTTGATTTTTTAACTGAACTCTAAGGCAATAAAGACCAGCCATTAAAAAATTCAGGATGCTATTTTTCTTCTAAAGAGAACTTGGTCAGGACCTTTGTTAATCACTCAACCATTTTTCCATGTATATCCAATAATTTGCATCCATAAACCCCATTACTTTTTGCCTCTAATGTTAGTTCTTAATATCCAGTTTCTTGAGTTTCTGTCTTTCTAGACATAATAGTACAATCCATGCAGAATGTATATCATCGATGACCTTCTCCAGATCACATTGAATGAACATTACCACACTTTTATTTGCTTGGATTATCAGTCCTCCCAAGTATTTGGAAATTCCTTTGACTAGACAAAAAGGGTTTCTCCAATACCACTTGTAGCTGCTCCTAGAAAGTACCTATTTCTGAAAACAAAATCTACAACAAAGTAGACAATGAACCAAAAGAAAGCTTTTCAAGTTGAATAAAGTGATTATTATTGAATCTTGATAATTAGGGAATCTAGAAGAATCAGAATAGAAAACAAATAAGTTTTCAGTGATTCAATAAAAAAACATGGAAAGTATTATCAAATAATAGAGACAGAAAAAGAAAACAGGCAAAACTGGAATTCAAGCTTCTGTTTAGGAGAACTAAGAAAATGACCAATGCCATGTTGCTGTAGTCTTTCAGAGGTGAGAGAGTTCACAATGGGTAAAATATAATTTTATATTATTGCTCCAGTATTCCTTAGGATGGAGTCTGGTTTCAGCCACAACTCCACCTAGAACAATTGACCCTGGACATGTCAAGGGCTAAATGTTTATATTCCATATGTCAGGGATGGAAAGATTGTGGGCTGAGGAATTGCCTTGTGATGGTTGTCCAAGTTCAGTATTTTTGCAACATCATCCACTAATTAAGCCTTTGAGCAGGGACCTGTGAACCTAGAGACCAAGCATCAATATGCATGTTGTTGTGTAAGGAAAACATTCCACCAGCTTCCCAAGAGAAAAAAACCAATGTTGTTTAAGAGTGGAAGTGAAATGCACCCTATAATAAAAGCATGGCACCATGCTAAAGCTAAGGTATTTCAAATCTCTTGCTCCCAATGATGTTCCCTCTAGGCTTAGTGTGGGTGGTGTAATCAACATTCTAAGAAAACAGTGCACTATTACTCCTCACATTTGATTAATATTGGTTGCATCTCTTGTATATATTTGGGGGAAGAACTATGGCATTGTTCTAGAAATACATCCTAATGAAAATACAAATGTTGTTCCAATGAGTAGTGAGTGAAGCAACTATTGTGCCATGCTTATGTTGTAGTTAACATTAGAAATCAAGTTAGGCATGAATAATTGAGCTGTTTGTGCCAAAGGTTCTCCAGAAACAATGCACATAAAATAGATCCCAATCATGACCTAGTGCGCGAAAAGTGTCATTTCTCCCAAGGAAGTACCCATGTATGTAATAAATGTGTAAAATGCCACCTTAGACATCAGTTTTAGAAGTACTGGACTAGCAAGATGAATAACTTGCAGTTGTTCCTTCATTGAAGAAATGCATAGAGAGAACGGATTGTGTCCTTCATGATGAATGGATCTCAGCATCAAAAGAGCTCCAATAATTTGAGAAGCTGCTATTGCAAATGCTGCTACTGACGCTTTGGGAAGACATACCAATTAGTATGACTAGCCATGCATAACCTCAACGCTACAGTATTATGCTTATCATACCATTCATGTATTTTAGATATCAAACCACTATATCACTTGTCGGTTTACCATGAATTTTGAGGGTATGCTAAAGCTATTTTGGAAAACACTTGTAGGAGTAACAGGAATCATGCTAATGACCAAAGTTTCAACAGTGCAGACAGAGTTACAGTACAGGGCATAAACCAGAAATCTAATAACAAGATTCATCATATGGAACAGAGATTGTACAGCTGTGACATTGCCCAGTACACAATACGACTCAGAAATGTAATAACAAGAGTCATGCAAATCTCCTGCTTCGAAGTGAAGTGAAGCTCCTTGGTAAAGTTACGTGTGGTGACTGTGGTAAAGAGATTGGTTGGGAGCACTTGGTCAAAAGGAGGCGATATGAAGCAGTTCTTGTTCCCCTCCAAAGTTCGACGATCTAAGTTCTTAGATCCTGTAAAAAAGATTGTATTATTTTGTTCATGATAGCATGTAACTTTATCCCAGTTAAGATGATTTTAAGTGATTCTATATTTTATGTCAATTATAATTATGGAATTTCTCCATTGTTTCCAAAGATAGAACAATTCTAAAATATAGTTTTACTTGTACTCAATTTGGAACAGTCTTTCCCTTTGTGAAGAGGTGCACAATGTTGCCTCTGACATGAATGATTATTAAGTCAAGGTTGTGTGTCTTGGAGGCCTTTTATAAATAAGAAATTGCTTTGGGATAGCGTATGCATGTGGAAATTGTCTGAATGTGGAAACGCTGCATCATAATTACTCTATTATTTGGAATAAATGACCAGGGACAAAGTTAAGGAAAAATTTGAAAAACATTTTATTGAAGCAGAACAACATGGGTGACCACTGATTGCTCGATGTTATATTAAATTGTTAATTTTCCTAATGTCTGTAGCATATATAAATTCTTGGAACGAAAGTAAGTACACTTTTCTTGATATTTGGTTATTCCTAGATATTGGTACCTCTGTTTTCCATCTATTTTTGTGGGTAGCATGATACTTGGAAGACTACTTTCAAAATAATGCAAGGATTGCATGATTTGTTAATTATGCCATTTAACTTATGGAGTGCTTCAACAACATTTATATATTGATGTGATGTCTTGAGACCATTATCCATACTTTTGGTCATTGGTTATTTGGATGTATAATTTTTAGGAAAACTTGGAAGGAGCCTGTGCGACATTTGGGAGATAGTAATTCAAACCCTTCAAATTTTCAATAGCATAGCTTGCAAGATAACATGAAGAAATGGCAGTTTTCATGAAATGTTGTATATATACGCCTTGGTGATGACTAAGGTAAATTTCATACAGATCCATTAATCGCAAAAGGCACTATGAATTGGTGAGAGACCAACTTCAATCTCAAACAACAATTGTGGGTTTGCCAGACCTAAAACCAATGCATTGCCAATGTTTTGGTTTCAATATTACAAATGTTTTGCTCTAGAGCCATGATCCATTGAATTGATTTGCCTCCATTTATGACTTCATTAAGTGGCACGGTAGCATTTCCATAACCCAGGAAACAAGGATGAGAAAGAGCAGCAAACATTGGTTGTAAGTTTTTGGGGTGATTTTGGCAAATCTGACAAGTACAAATGAGCTTGTAAGAGTCTCATCCAAAGTGTGGTTGCACTTGCAAAAGGGATGGTTTGAAGTCTTCTATTGGGAAGTCTGACCAGTTAGTTGATGGTAATTCCTAGAGGTGAAGAATTTGTGCCATATCAACAGGCAATGTTGTTACAGGATCAAGAATTGATGAGAAGAAACGTGTCCAGCAGGCAAGGCAAGACATTTAGTCTACCATAACACTACAATGCTTAGATTCATAAGCATGGTGGGCTTCAGGTTTCTGTTGAGATGACATGAAATACTGCAACACTAAGTTATAATGTAGGAAAAAATTGCAAGTTAAACTTGCTGAGTTTATCAATGCCAAGGTTACCAGTATAGGGGGTTGAAAAAGTATAAAAAGAGTAAAATATATGTGTTTCTTAATTAACAATTTGTATGAGAGTCACTCTTCATTTCTAGTATGCAATCTGATTCTAGCGATGTAGATGAGGTTAAAGAAAAGTATTGTTGATATAGAAGCTACATTCAGAGACACCATGTGAAACAACTTAAACTACAATTAAAAATCACTTATAACGACATAGTTGAGTCTAAAGACCATGGGTGCATGAGAATGATTTGCTGTTTTGGTATCATAGCATAAGAATACCAATCATCATGATTATCCCATCAGGAAATTGGCTCACTAATCTATGTCGTCTTCAACTTACCATTATGTTTCTTTTTTTCTAATTGTTTTCTACCTAAGGAAAAACATACCACTTATTTGAGATGAATTCAAAGGTACATCCTTGAGGTGCCTTCGGCGCTGCCTGAAAATGGGCTTAGGAAGCCTTCAAACCAAACAAACCTTGGACCATTACTTCACAAAAGAAAAGAAAAGAAAAAAATATTCTCCACTATCATAATTGTTCTGATCTTATATAAATGATTGATTAAACAGATTATAAAGAAAGTTTCAAAACTATAACATATTTTAAAATCCAGCCTACCATCCACTTGTCTACCCTCTTACCACTACGAATAATGCGAACCAACCATAAGCAGTCCCTCTTTAGAGAGATGATCTGCCCTCTCATTCAATTCATGATAGATATGAGAGAAACTATTATGATCTAACTGACGGGAGACATTTACGACCTGTTGCACAAGTGCCAGCAAAGATATATTATTCACCTGCAACAACCCTAACTTCCAATTGATGACCAATAGTTAATCCACATAAAACTATATAATCTGCCATCTCATTGTCATCTTCAATGCATAGAACAATGCTGAAAGCTCACCCTTATTGTTTGTGTCAAATCTGACGCTGGCTTTGAATTCAATAGTGTGAGTTCGATAAGAAAAATGATAAAACCCAAGCCTCAAGATGTAGCCCCATCTTCGCTAGCTCCATTGGAGTAAGCCCACGAGATTCCCTTATCAATGGAAAGAGCATGGAGTTGGGGCCCATCCAAGTCTGCTCAGGGATGAGATCCTTTAGATCTAGAGTGTCATGAAGAAAGGAGGTGCCTAGCTATAGGGAACCCGAAGGAGTCTTGGGAGGAGGGAGCCCACATACTCTCAGATTGAGCCCTTGGGCTTGACAATGCATTCTTCGTTCAACTTTTCCTATACCACCCCTTTGACCACAGTAAGAAGGGGAGGTTGCTCCTTTTCTAGACCACATCAACCTAAGAATTATGTGTTTCCTGTTATATTTCTTTCTTCTATTTAAAAATGGCCTGCTGTAATTTCATTCTTCCTGTAAATTTTTAATGCTTAGAATTTTTTTTTTGGAGCATAGGGGGATCCTCAATTGATTTCTATAAATGAAATTTTCTTGTGTTTTCATTACAAAGACCGACTGCTTAAGGTCGATTACTTCTCAATGGAGATGTTGGTTTTTCAGTTTCAAGAAATGCCACCCTCCGCAGCAAACCAGCTAGAGTCCAATTGGTTGAAGGGATGGTTAGTTTTTTGTAGATGGACAACTTGTCGAATTTTTTGATGGAGCCAAGAGAAAAGGTCAGTGGCTAGGTTGAATATTAAAAGATTCACTGTATTGGATAGTCACTCAAGGGATCACAGCAAGATGAATATTAAGGAGAAGAGAAGAATTGCCTTGAGGACAGGAAGCCCTCACCTATGATTACCAAGAGAACCAGGTATTCTAAACATAGACATGTGAATGTGGAATCTTAGAGGTCATGTAGATTTACAATCTTAAAAATTTGTTGGTTGGTAGAGTCTTAGACTATTTTGAGTTTGACATAAAATGCTCACCATACTCATGCAACTCTTCAGTATCTTGTTTGTAAGACACATTAAAGCCCTGAATTTATGGTTGTTATTTATTAGTATGTACTATGGTTACAACTTCTATCCTGCAATGAGCTGTACCCATACCCATCACACCTGCACCTTGATGTTCTCCACCTTTATAAACGAAAGTTACCATACCCCGATAACCCTTGTTCAATAAGTTTTCACCTTACTGTATCTGTGCCTAGACATACCCATGCAACATAGTTTATTAGCAATTTAGTAGAACCTAGAATTCGAATTTCAAACATGTCAACTTAGCTTCTTCATTTTTTCCTGTCCTTTCATTTTTGTATGGATTTTGTTGTCTTCTTTTTTTACATTCCCATAATTTAGGAGCTAAATGGTTTTCATATTCCCAGGAACTCAATACTTTGCATCCTCAATAGAAATGCAAAAACCTATCAAAACAGATCCATAAGACATACCTTACTGTACTAAGGAAACGTACAGATGTTTTCGCTAATGTCGCTATTCTCAAACGGCTTTGTTTCCTATTGATTGGATGTATTTTGTAGACAAACTGAATATTTGCAACTTTTTGCCATCCATACTAGTTATTAGTCACACAACAAGGAGTTTTTTCTGGAGTTCGCTGGTGAACTCGAGAGTATGTTCTAAAGGGATGAAATTAATGCTTTTTATTACTACAAAATGCTACCAACCGTTTTCCCCCAATCCTGTTCAATTGGAAAATTGCTTCCTGAGGAAAAAAAAATATATAAAATGTACTCCAGAATAAGCAAAATATAGGCCAGAATACAAACACCAAACAACAAAGGAGGAGAAAAACAATCTGCTTACCGATCGTCTCTGTTTTTCCTTCTTGAGAATAACTTTGTTTTATATTTTGAAACTAGACGGGACGCAATCAAATTTGGGCAAAGGCCTTTGCTATGAGTGACGATTGCCTCTCCTAACTCGACCAGTGATGAGGGCCTCTCCTAAGTAGTACAAGTACAATGTGGGAGTGCAAATGCAACTCCTAGAAAATGCCAAAGCTAAATCTAGGGTAAAATGAAGCAAAGAAGAATACAATAATAGGACACCCTCATAAATATGTATATAAATAGATCATGTAGAAGGGTAAGTGAGGGTAATAAAGCTATCGACATTTATGGAAACACATTTGGCAGCTCAAAATTACATTCTGAGTTTGAGAAAAACAGAAATATAACACCTACACTGCATTTTGATGCCGTTGATGAGTGTGGTAGAGATAAAGAGGTATATTCCTAAGACATATTTTGAAGTGCAAACAGTGGGATGCTTCAGTCTAGCCAATACTCTGTAATGTTCCTAAACAGGAATGTAAGTGATATACAAAGCACGCAAACAATCCAGCAACTAGAAAGACGAAATATACATTAAGCACCCACGGAAACACTAGAAATAGAGAATTGTTGAGCCATTTTATTACTTCTTCAGGAGCAAATACAATAGTAAAATAGAATGGTGCACCTGGGCTTGTCTCAATGGAAAAGCATGACAAAACCCAGGTGAGAAAATGTTGAACTGAAGGCTGCTACAACTGCTGCAACAAACTGAATTACGCTGCCCCAGAAAACTGTTTTGTCTGTTGACTTCGAAGGGTTGGAATCACTACTTCCCGTGCTCAGAAAATTATGATATTTCAGCTCCTTTCCCCTTGGCCTAAACGCTGAAAAACCCAAGAAGGAATTGGCCAAATGTTGACCTCGGAATTTTGGCCCAAATTCCAGTTAGCTCCTCTAGCTGTTGGTTGAGTTGGGACCCCTATTTGACCCATTAGATCTGCCCAGAAAATTCTATAAATTTAGTAGTGTAATCCTTTCCCAAAACCCACAAAAAACCAGAAAGAGTTTCCCTTGGTTCCAAACTTCAAAAACTGACCCTTCACAGCTTGGCCCTCCTCTAATTTCAAATTCTGTTGCTGTGACTGATCCTATCAATCTATGCTCTCCCAACTCCAGGAATCCTCCTCAAATGGCCCTGCAAGTGATCTCCTACTTCTCCCGGCTAGCTCCAACTCTACAATTCCTTCCTCCAACTCTCACATGAGCCTAGTGATGGCTCTTTGCGCAGGCCCAAGTAATTATAAATCGGACTATTGGGATGTTGGCTCTGCTGGCGCCAAACTCACAAGAAAGGTTGCCCCTTTGCTGTGCTGCCAATCCTCTAACTCTCCCGGCAAATGCTTGATCACTGATAGCTCCAAACTCCCCTTGCAATTCTCCAACTAGCCAGAAATACGCACTCCCTATTGTGGTTGAATGGTAGTGCTGTAACACACTACTGGAACTCCTGAAATACTCATGGAATTGCCTCTCTAGGGTGGGCACGGATGGTCCCCCGAAGTAGAGGTTGAATCTCCCGCTTGAGAGATTCATGGCTAAACAAATGATTGACTCAGCTAAATAGCAAAGCAAACAGTCAAGTAATTTTGATTGCAAGGTGTAAGAATCAATCCAAAATGAGAGCTGCTCCCTCCTTATAACTCCTTGGGCCTCCCTAGCCTCATGTGGTCCCCTCCATCCACCTATTCGACTTTCCCTCCAAGCTATTCGAATGGGCCAATTCGAACTCCCAAGTGGGTGGCCCCCACATTCCACTAGCAACCAAATAAAGTCGAATTGCCTCCTAAGTCCCTAAGTTGAAAATGATGGGTTCTCTTCCTTAGCCAAAATTGTGGAGCAGCGCCCTGTTACAAATGTGTTTGAGAAGGGACATGACATACTCATTTTGACGCAATGTTAATGACCACCCTGTTGAAGAAGACAAAGAACAATTTCCTACAAGCTTTTTGGCCTGCTCAGCTGGCTTGCTACACTTGGACAGGGATATGCTACTTTTCTCTTCATTTGATTCCCCCTTGAAAACAATCCAAATTTCCAAATGATTGATAGTATGAGAAAAGGTCCTGAATGCAAAGGAGGAATATCAGCAGGAGGGTAGGAAACAACTTTCTACCAATCTTTCAATCTCCCGAGAAGACTTAGCACGTGATGACAGGGGTATCATGCCATTCCTTTTTTCTACACTGGAAAATTGAAATTAAACCAATGCATGACAAATCCTGAGTGCAGATGGAGATAATGTGTAATATTCCTAACCCTGAATATTCTTCAAACCCCAGCAAAACTCCAACCAAATATGTGCAAATGATATAATAACCCAAAAGTGATAAAATAATAGTGGAACAGCATATAATAATGTAAACTGGAAATATAAGTAGATACACAATAAATGTAGCAAGAAATGCTAAGCCATTTTATTATACTGAGCGAGTACAAGAGGTGATTAGACAGATGGCACCTCGACTTGCACAAGGCAAGTGAAGAAATACTCTCAGAATGACAAGAATGGCCTCTCTGTGTGGATACTGCTGTTGTGCTGCTGCTGCTACTAGGAAACAAATGATGATTCGGGACTGCTGACCTCCTTAGAAAAAGCTGAAATTCTGGATTCGGGCTCTACTCAAGAAACCCAGAAAAACCCACAAAGCTTTCCTGGAATGGCCGACCCCCGAAAAACACCCTCTTGGGGTTCTGCGCATTTCCTCAATGCTCTGCGTTGCCACTGAAGAAAACCCCTCTAAACTCTGCCTAAAACCCTACCAAAAATCCTCCAATGAGACAAGAGATGGACCCTTGCTCAATCTCCCAGCATAAATCCACCTGCAAAACCCCAATCCAGCACTATAGCCACAAAGAACTGCGTCCCTCTCCAAGTGCTGCGCAATCCTCCAAAATGCTGATGAAACTACTGCTGAAATGCTGATAAAACTACTGTTGAAATACCGATGGAAATAACTTGCCTGAGTAGGCACTCGAAGTCCCCCAGGGCTAAGGGTGAGATCTCCGAACGGAGACACTCAATGCACTAAACAGTGTTGCAGACCAGCGAAACAGCTAGAGTTCGACTAGCTCAAAATGCACATAACTTAATGATCCCAAATGAGGGTGTTCCTCTCTATTTTATAGCCTCTGCCTCTCACAATCCCTAGGCTCACCTTCTCCTGCGTGTTCCCTTCTTGCCATGTGTTCTTTCCCTCCTGCGCAGTTCCTCTATGTGTCTGCGTGGGCCCCATTTCTGCATCCCCCTTTGGCCCCCTTGGTTCCCCTTTAAGTCACAACGTTGTGCTGCCTAAGAAGTGACTTTTTATTCTAAAGTGAGTTATGTTCCCCCTTCCTCACTTTTTATTTACAAATAACTATAGAAGGCAAAAATCGAACAAAATCGAATATTCCAATTAGCCATAGCTAATTAGGAATATTACATAATGGACCAGACCATAGTTTTAGTTTCCTTGAGAATGATAGTAATAAGTCACTCATTAATGAAGGGAAATCCTGAAGATCCCCTAAGGTTCAAGAGACCAATGCTCCAATCTGTGATTTTGAATATAGTAGAAACTTTGGCACCCATAACGATGTGCATCTCCAATTAGCATTACCTATTAACTTTGAATAGAATAGTGCAAGATCCTATATTTTTTTCTTTGACAGTCATCCTGCATATGAAATGGACTTTGATGAGGAAGAAAAGAAGGTTGATCATATTATCAAGTCGTTTTGTGAACCATATGAGACACAGGAAGAAAGGTCCATTCCATTTATTGAAGGCATCCTTATTGAAGATGAATAGTCTTGTCATAATGGAAGAACTAACCAATATCCAGACATACCAGAGGACCTTCTACAAACCCATAATTTATTGACTACACAGTGAGCAGAATTATTTCAAGGTTTCTCTCTTATTGTTCATAGTTATGATAATTGATCTTCAAACGAGGTTTTTCTCCTAACTACAAATTATATTCGGGTAGCTTTAATTTCCCATAAAAAACAGCCCCCTGTCCGCAACACTAATGCTGAAGGCCAACATAAAATTGTTCCTATGTTTGATCTAGAAACATTGGAACTAAAGTATCAATATTTCCTTCGACCAAAATGACCCAAGTAGACCAGATGTTTATAGGAATGGAGAGCTAGATATGGATCTCTCTCCAAACTCAAGGTAGAGTCTCAAAAGGCCCAAAATATACCCTATATTCTAACTTCTTTTGTGGGTTGTTCCCTAGTATTAAAAATAAGTTAGAGCATCTTCGGTTTCCTCCTCGGAGCATTTTATGCAAATTGGTTCCAAGATTGAAGCCAAGTTACATAAGACCATTCAATTCTTTTAGATGAAGGGAATTTCGTCCTCATTTTCTTTCTACTAATTACCGAACCAATTAATATTGGGTAGAACAAAGGAGAAACCAATTCCATATCCTATACCCACTGTGGGAAGAAGAAATGTGGTATCTATCATAGGAAGCTTGCTCATTCCAATGAGGAATGTCAAACATTTAGGCCAAAGAGCTTGGAAAGGGAAAATACTTCCTTTCTAATCATTATTGAGAGGTTTGAGACTTAGGGGTTGATGTCAACAATCCCCACTACATTGATCTACACTTGATGCTAATGCCCAAAGATAGCCTTGCCAGCCACAAGGAACCTCTTCGTACATAGAACTGTCAAATCAAGCACAAACTAACATATATGGTAATTGATAATGGCAACCAAAATAACTTTTTTTTGCTTCAATCGGAAAAGGAACTTAAGTGACCAACTTCAACTCATCACAACTCACATTAGCTTGGATGCGTAAAAGATGCACATTAGCTTGTGCTAATCAGTTGACAATAGATCGAACTGTTGCTAAAATATGGCAAGATTTTGCAAAATTGAAAATTGAAATTCAACCAACATATGACAAAAACTTGAGTGCAAATGGAGATAATGGACCAGACTATAGTTCTGGTTTCCCTGAGAATGAGAGGAATAAGGCACTCGTTAATGAAGGGAAATCCTGAAGATCCCCTAAGGTTCAAGAGACCAACACTCCTATCTGTGATTTTGAATATGGTATAAACTTTGGCACCCATAATGATGTGCATCTCCAATCAGTATTACGTATTAAGTTTGAAAATAACAGTGCAAGATCCTATATTTTTTGCTTTTACAGTCATCCTACATATGACATGGACTCTAACGAGGAAGAAAAGAAGGCTGATCATATTATCAAGCTG
The DNA here is from genome assembly GCA_000404065.3 of Pinus taeda. Classification (NCBI taxonomy): domain Eukaryota; kingdom Viridiplantae; phylum Streptophyta; class Pinopsida; order Pinales; family Pinaceae; genus Pinus; species Pinus taeda. Next base: position 160,060 of record APFE031415871.1, on the reverse strand, counting down.
TTTTGTGAACCATATGAGACAAAGGCAGAAAGGCCCATTCCATTTGTTGAAGGCATCCTTATTGAAGATGAATAGTCTTGTCATGTTGGAAGAACTAACCAATATCGAAGCATACAAGAGGACTTCTGCAAACCCATAATTTATTAACTACATAGTGAGCAGAATCATTTCCAGATTTTTCTCTTATTGCTCATATTTATGATAATTGATCTTCAAAGGAGGTTGTTCTCCTAACTACAAATTATATTCGTGTAGCTTTAATTTCCCATATAAGAAAACCCCCTGCCCGCAACACTGATGCTGATGGCCAGCATAAAATTGTTCCTATGTTTGATCCAAAAATGTTGGAACTAAAGTCTCAATATTTCCTTCGACCAAAATGACCCAAGGAGACCAAATATTTATAGGAATGGAGAGCTATATATGGATCTCTGTCCCAACTCAAGGTAGAGTCTCAAAGGGCCCAAAATATACCCTCTACAGTCTACAAAAAATTATTCTGTGGATTGTTCCCTAGTATTAGAAATAAGTTAGTTTCTTCTATTTCCTCCTCGGAGAATTTTATGCAAATTGGTTCCAAGATTGAAGCCAAGTTACATAAGACCATTCAATTCTTTTAGATGAAGAGAATTTCGTCCTCATTTTCTTTCTACTAATTACTCAGCCCAGCAATATTGGGTAGAACAAAGGAGAAACCAATTCCATATCATCTAGCCATTGTGGGAAGAAGAAATATGGCACCTATCATAGGAAGCTTGCCCATTCTAATGAGGAATGGCAAACATTTAGGCCAAAGAGCTCCAAAAGGAAAAACACTTCCTTCATAAGCATTGTTGAGAGGTTGGAGACTTAAAGGTTGATGTCAATAATCCCAGCTATATTGATCCACACTTGATGTTAATGCCCAAAGATAGCCTTGCCAGCGACAAAGAAGCTCTTTGTACATAGAACTGTCAAATCAATCACAAACTAGCATATATGGTCATTAATAATGACAACCAAAATAAGTGTTTCTTGCTTCAATTGGAAAAGGAACTTAAGTGACTAAACTCAACTCATCACAAATCAGATTAGTTTGGATGGTAAAAGATGCACATTAGCTTGTGCGAATCAGTTGACAATAGATCGTATTGTTGCTAAAAGATGAAAAGATTTTGCAAAATTGAAAATTGAAATTCAACCAACATATGACAAAATCCTGAGTGCAGACGGAGATAATGGACCAGACTATAGTTCTAGTTTCCCTAAGAATGAAAGTAATAAGACAATCATTAATGAAGGGAATTGCTCACGATTTGGTCTAGCCATGTAGTGATAGGCGTTGGCACTATTGAGTCACTTTGGCAAGATTGGCCTAGCCTCGATCATCACATAGGTTATGGCCGAGAGTTATGGGAGAGGAGGTTCAGGTATGAGCATGCTAGGTAGTCATTCATGACCAAAGTGTCACAATGTCAGTAGGATAGGCTCCTTCTGCGATGAGCAAGGGATTCTAGCATAACAAGGCTATGCAGTTCAACTACCTGTAGAGGTGAGCTGGTTTCTATAGGGGAGGGTCATCCAAATCTTCCATTTGGTTTAAGTGATTCATTGATGGTGTGGGGAACTTCACTGGTGTGGCAGGGTGATCGACAACAGGAGATAAGGGGAGGCCTGGGTAGACGAGGGTTTAATTTCACCAGGATTGGATTACATCTTCAGGAGTTTACTCTTGTAGTGCATGAGATGGACTACTCTGTAGGGAAATTTCATGGGGAGTTGGGTAGAGTTCTACATTATCATGATGCTTTACTTATTGCTAGTATGCAGAGGGCTTCTCATACCTGTATCTAGTTGGATAGCGAGTGGAGCAAGGTGTGCTTCACATTGATTAGGATGGCCTGGGGCCTGGGTATTGAGGGATTCCTTCATGTCAGGACAGTGCTAAGATTGGGATGACTCAATGGTACATTTGGGACCCTGGTATTATTGGTGATTACAATGGTGATCAATAGTCAGAGAGGACACTTGTTCAGGCATTGCTTGAGGACAAGCAATTTTTGGCGGGGAGGACTGTAATGTCCCTTCCTAAATTATTTTCGAGCATGATTTATTTCTACATTTTGGGGCCAATTTTGGAGGTGATAAGACCCATTTGATTTTATTAGGAAACTTAGGAGTTAGAAGTAAGTTAGTTTGGTTTTGTTCACACAAGGAAAATAAGCACTTCCTAAGCCAATAGATCTAAATGCATGAGAGGCAAAATCATTGGCTTAGTGACACACACACGAAGGAGAGAAAATGGAGGGAAAAAGTGCTCCACTAAATCTATATAAGGAAGGTAGCTCTACTCATTTCATTCATCTTATTGGAGTTTATCGATTTCTCTTTGGTTGCTCGAGCTTCTTAGCCGAGTCAATGGTTGTTTAGCACGTGTTCTTCAGGCGAAGAGCTCACCCTTTCTTCGAGGGACTTCGAGTGCCACCCTAGGAAGTTTTTCATTATTTCTTCAAGAGGAGGATCAAATTTTGATTCCCAATAGTAGCATTGCCTTCCAGGTTGTGCGTACTACTAGGGGACACAGTGGAGAGGAGGCCAAGTTCATTGGTGGTGCTTAGCAGTGGCGATTTGATGTGAGATTTTCCGGAGACGAGGCTAGTAAGGATTTTAACCATCTAGGAGAGTTTGGGAGTTGATTGAGCTTCTGGCTTGGAAGGGTGACTTTTGCACTACCTGGCCAGTGCATAGGCAGTGTGTGGTAGGCAGAGACAATGCATAATTGTTGGGGATTGCACAGTGCCTTTGGGGGTCGATTTTGGAAGGTCACAATCGAGCCAAACCATTTCTGGGTTTTTGTGGGTTTTGGTCAAGGAGCTTGGGACGAAATTTGTAGCATTTTTCAAGCAGCAAAAGTGGAGTTTATCGCTGTGTTGTTTTCTGGGTAGCACAGAGCATTAGAGGAGCAGACATTTTCCAGTACTTGATATCATTGTCTCATTACCTGGATTTTGTCATGCTTGCCATTGAGGCAAGCCCAGGGGCATTCATCCATACTATTGTACTGCTCCATTAATTAATATAATGGCTCAGCTAGTTTTGCTTCTGGAGTTTTTATGAGCATGTGTTGTTTGTTTAAAAAATTGTGTTGAGAATCGTTTTTTATTTGTATATCATTGTTTGTTTACGTTTGGAACATTATAATGACCCAACAATTGAGTGCAAGCAATCGTTAAGGGAGTCTCAGTCAGCGCTAATGGCCGGTTAATTTGGGTTTGGACTCCCTAGGTTGTTTTGGTATGATGGTCGTACATAGGATCATAAGATGATCATCATACTTTCATAGGAATCTGTTGGAGGTGGTATTAACAGGCCACCAGATAGTCCCTTGTTTGGGCCCAAGGACTCTCAGCAGTTAGTTGGGACTTAGGGGTCACTGAGGAGCCGCACAGTGGTGGCATCGCCACTAGTACATATGGGGATTCTCTTTTTGTGTCTCTCAGGTAGGAATTAGAGGCAAGGCCCATGCATCATAGGGTATGGTGATATGACAATGGAGGAGGCGATACTGATAGGGTGCGGATCGACACGTACTATTTGAGTTTTAGATCCCAGAATTCAGTGGTGTGTAGGAGGATGTAGCGTTGAGTAGTGGTTTGTCAACAAGCATGTAGATGCACGGTTGTGTGTTGTGGTGCGCGAGTTTACACCATGGAGGGAAAGGAGTCATACCATTGGATGCACCTCACCCCGTATGGATGGGGACATCCTACTCAGTAGAGTCAGGTCTTCGATGGAGTTATCAAAAGGACTAGAACAGAGAGAGGGGCACCCATGGGATTACCTTTCTATGTCCATGCGGACTCTTGGTCATACTCGTGGAGACTTACATACCTATCACTCTCCAGCATGGCTTACAGTTGCTGAGGTTTGGGTTGCTGCCCCATGATGCCCTCAGTGCAGGTAGCATGACATGGGAGGCCCATCCTAGATAGTTGGATGACACAGTGTTTCATGGGCAAGAGGGATCAACTCTTGCATATTGGAGGAGTTTGGCAAAGTTTCAAGAAGTATTTTGGAGGATTCTACTCAGTGGCAGCGCAGGGCCTTGAGGGATTGTGTGATTCCCCAAGGGGGGCGATTTTCGAGGGTCGGCCATTTCTGAAAAGCTTTCTAGGTTTCTCTGGGTTTTCTGAGGAGAGGTGGATTCCAGAGTTTTAGCATTTTCTGAGGGGAACAACCCCAAACCCTCATTTGATTTCCAACAGTAGCAGCAGCGTGACAGTTCTCCAACATCATCCACGCAGTTCAGAGAGAGGCCATTCCTTTGCTATTCTGAGTGTATTTCTTCAATTGCCTGGTGCAACTCGAGGTGCCATCCTTCTGATCACCTCCTGTACTCATTCCATTACTCAGTATAATAAAATGGCTTAGCATTTCTCGAGTATCTACTTATATTTCATGTTTACATTATTATATGTTGCACCACTGTTATTTTTATCATTTTGAGCTTCCCGGTTATTATATCATTTGTGCATATTTGGTTGGAGTTACTGGGGTTTTGGGGAATATCTCTAAAACGAGATATTACAGTGGTATCAGAGCATAGATCTAGCTCAGCATGTGGAGTTAGCAATCTATGACACCAGGGGAAAAACCCTACATCTGTTACAGAGGTAGGAGATACAGGGACACTGGGCGTAGGTTGGAGAATACCTACGGAGAGGGAGACTGTGTTCCGGTGCTGGACGCAAAACAGGAGGAGCCTGTGGTGGACACAGAATAGGAGGAGCATGTAGTGGACGCAGAGCAGGAGGATCCGATGGTAGATGAGGACGGGAGGAGATTTGTGGACATGCTCCTCAAATCAGTGTAGGATCTGTCGAGGCAGATTGAGGTGATGGGGCAGAGATTCATAACAGTGGAGGCTAGACAGCGTGAGAACCCACGAGTTTTCCACGTTTGTGAGGGATCAGGTACATCTCACCATTTTCCAGAGTAGGGTGCCACTCAGCATGATATTACTCCGCAGATGGCCTCACATGCCCCTACATGCTCTACCATGCCCACTTTCCTAGGAGCAGACACGGGGGCCGGAGCCCAGTAGGAGGTAGAGCCCAGTCATATGGGCGATTATTTTGCAGAGTACTAGGCCTATGGGCAAGAGTTCAGGGATGCTCTTTCATTCAGAGATTTTGTTCAGCTCCAGCGGGATAGTACACCCCGCGACCATCACAGAGGACACCGGCATTATCACGATGGAGACACCCATCGCACAGCTAGTAGATTCCACTTGCCTACGTTTGATGGTTCATGAAACAGCTCGGCAAGGTCTTGGGTGGAGAAGCTGGACATCTATTTCCAACTTAACCAGATGTTGGAGGCAGAGGTCATCAAGGTGGCAACATTACATTTGGATGGTGAAGCCCAAGATTGGTGGTTCCATGGGATGGTTACACTCGAGCATTCCACAGTGACGACGTATGCCGAGTTCACCAGGGGATTGATGGAGAGGTTTGACCGAAGGGATCCGGAACAACACTTTGTTGAGCTAACGAGGCTCAAACAGACAAGGAGCCCAGAGACCTACATTGCGGACTTTTCGAGGGTTTCCGTGATGGTGCCAAATCTACCCACAGCACAGAGGATCTACATGTATGTTGAGGGGTTAGTAGAGCCACTTCGGGGTCTACTCAGATCCGCTAGACCAACCACACTTCAAGATGCTATTAGCAGGACCCAGGACTTACAGGATGTCTTACCCAGGACCCGGACACCTTACCCCTAGCGACAGGCTCATCAGATGGAGGCAGTCTTCCGAAAGGGAGATGTATAGTGGGCAGTGGAGCTGCGTGCATCACAGGCAGGGACTACAAGGCAGACGATGCACCTAGAGATACAGGCCATCCTTGACCAGTATGCCACAGTGTTTGGGGAGATTCCATTGGGACAGCCACCGGACCGGGGGTTTGAGCACACCATTGAGCTTGAGCAGGGCATACAGGCAGTGATTACTACCCCCTATAGGCATCCCAAGGCCTATTGGGATGAGATTGAGCAAGCCATTCAGGAGTTGCTGGCTCTTGGGCACATTCGGCTGAGCACGAGCCCTTTTGCTTCTTCTGTGGTGTTGGTGAAGAAGAAGGACGACACATTGAGGATGTGCATTGACGGGCCCTCAACAAGAAGACCCTGAAGAACAGGTACCCCATACCCAAGATCGATGAGTTGATGGATGAGTTGAGAGGAGAACGGTTCTTCTCAAAGATTGATTTGAGATCTGGGTACCATCAGATTCGCGTGAGAGAGCAAGACATTCCCAAGACCACCTTCAGGTGTCAATATGGGCACTTTGAGTTTTTGGTGATGCCCTCCAGGCTAACCAACGCCCCAACTACATTCGAGTCTTGCATGAATCACATATTCTGCAGTCACTTAAGGAAGTTTGTGTTGGTGTTCTTTGATGATATCCACATCTACAACAGGACTTGGGAGGAGCATCTCCAGCACATTGAGACAGTACTGTGCATCTTGGAGGAGTAGCAATTCTATGCCAAGCTCTCCAAGTGTGAGTTTGGGTTGACAGAGATGTTATACTTGGGACACATCATAGGGGTGGATGGAGTGAGGGTTCACAAGGAGAAGATTAGGGCCATCAGAGATTGGCTAGAGCCGAGGAACGTGACAGAACTTCGAGGGTTCATTGGCATTTGTACTTACTAAAGGAAGTTCGTCAAAAGTTTCTCACATCTTGTTGCACCCCTGACAGATCTGACGAGGAAGGGGGCATTCAATTGGTTGTATACAGCGCAGCGAGCCTTTGACAGGCTCAAGGAGGTCATGAGCAACTGCCCAGTTCTTGCATTGTCGGATTTTACGTAACCATTTGTTTTGGAGTGTGATGCGTCGGGAAAGGGGATCAGCGCAGTATCGATGCAGGGAGGTCACCCTATAGCCTTTGAGAGCCGGAAGCTCCTTCCACACGAGAGATTGTATTCTATATACGACAAGGAGATGTTGGCCATCATGCATGCATTGGCCAAGTTCTGGCAGTATTTAGTGGGTAATAGGTTCAGGGTGAGGACTGATCACAATAGCCTCAGGTTTTTTTTGGAGCAGAAGCAGCTATAGGAGAGGTAGCAGAAGTGGATTAGCAAGATCCAAGCATATGACTTTAACATTGAGTATGTCAAGGGTAAGAACAATGTGGTAGCAGATGCCCTTTCACGTAGACCAACCACATTGTCTCTTATGAGCTTGGACGTAGACTGGAGGGCTCGACTCTTAGTAGAGTACTCCAAGGAAAAATTTGCATGTGAGGTTCTGGATGGACAGGTGGTGGATGATAGGTACAGGGTGATCGATGAGATCATCTACTACAGGGACCAGATCTTCTTGACTGAGGGGTCTCAGCTCAAGAAGAAGATACTTCAAGCGTCACATGATTCACCATTGGCCGGCCATAAGGGGTTTACCAAAACCTACAGGGCCATTAGAGAAAGGTTCTCATGGAAGGGCCTCAAGGAGGACGTACTCCAGCATGTCTGGGAGTGCGATGTTTTCCAAAGGAACAAGGGGGAGATGAACCATCCCGCAGGATTCTTACAGCCTCTTCCCATTCCAGACGGGAAATGGGAGTGTATTTCGATGGATTTCATCACAAGGTTGCCCATGGTACAGGGCAAGGATTGCATTTTTGTCGTCGTTGATCGGCTAACAAAGTACTCACACTTTTTCGCCATATCCGCACACTACACAGCAACACAGGTGGCCGAGCTATTCTTCAGAGAGATCTTCAGGCTACATGGTCTTCCTAAGACCATCACCAGTGACAGGGACAGACGTTTTATGGGCAGGCTTTGGCAGGAGCTTTTTCGGTTGGTGGGGACGGAGTTGACACTGAGTACCAATTATCACCCACAGACAGACGGGTAGACAGAGATAGTTAACAAGTGGCTGGAGGGCTACTTGCCTAACTATGTTAGTGGGCAGCAATGAGCATGGCTGAAATGGCTACATCTGGGAGAGTACTGCTACAACACTACACATCACATGTGCATCGGTATGTCACCATTCTATGCTTTGTATGGATATCATCCTTTATCTTTTGCTGACATGATGTTTGGTGCTAGCAAGGCTCCGAGAGCCAAGATTTGGATACAAGAGAGTCAGGATATTCTCCGAGATCTCAAGATAATATGGCTATAGCACAGAACCAGTAGAAGTTGTATGCTGATAGGGGTTGGGTGGAGAAACAATTTGAGGTAGGAGATTTGGTCTACTTACGATTACAGCCATACTGACAATCGTCACTGAAGCAGAAGGGGGTTGAAAAGCTCAAGCCCCGCTTTTATGGGCCATACAAGGTGATACACAGGATTGGACAGGTTGCATATGAGTTGGAGCTGCCCCAAGGTAGCAAGATTCATAATGTTTTCCATGAATCATGCCTGAAGAAGGCGTTGGGACAGCATGTGACAATGATAGATGAGCTACCACCCACGAATGATGAGGGGCATTTGGTGTTGTAGCCAGAGGCTATTATTGATACCAGGGAGAGGCAGCTGCAAAGTAGGATGGTTTGGGAATTCCTGGTGAGGTGGAAGAATTTACCAGATGAGGATGCCACTTGGGAGAGTGAGAAAATTTTACAACATCCATCGCTTCAGTTGCTTGAGGACAACCAACATTTTTCCAGGGGAGACTGTAATATTCCTAATTAGCCATGGCTAATTAGAATATTCTATTTTGCTATATTTTGCCTTCTATAGTTATTTGTAAATAAAAATATGAGGAAAATGACACATAACTCACTTTAGAATAAAAGTCACTTCCTAGTAGCACAACGTTGTGACTTAAAGGGGAGCCAAGGGGGCCAAAGGATCACGTAGAGATGGGGCCCATGCAGACACTTGGAGGGACTGCGTAGATAAAAAAGGAACACATGTGTAATATTCCTAACCCGGAATATTCGTCAAACCCCAATAAAAACTCCAACTTAATACGTGCAAATGATATAATAACCCAGAAATGATTAAATAACAGTGGAATAGCATATAATAATATAAATCGGAAATATAAGCAAATACAAAAGAAATGCAGCGAGAAATGCTAAGCCATTTTATTATACTGAGCAATAAAATGAGTACAAGAGGTGATCAGACAGATGGCACCTCGTCTTGCACAACGCAAGTGAAGAAATACTCTTAGAATGACAAGAATGGCTTGTCTGCGTGGATGTTGCTGTTACTGCTAGAAAACAATGATGATTTGGGGCTGCTCGCCTCCTCGGAAAAAGCTGAAACTCTGGATTTGGGCTCTACTCAAGAAACCCAGAAAAACTCAAAAAGCTTTCCTGGAATGGCCGACCCCCGAAAAACACCCCATTGGGGTTCTGTGCAGTTCCTCAATGCCTTGCGCTACCACTAAAGAAACCCCTCTAAGCTCTGCCTGAAACATTGCCTGAAACCCTACCAAAAATCCTCCAATGAGACAAGAGTTGGACCCCTGCTCAATCACCCAGAATAAATCCACCTGCAAACCCCAATCCAACACTGCAACCAAAAAGAACTGCGTCCCTCTCCAGGTGTTGTGCGGTCTTCCAAAACGCTAATGAACTGTTGCTGAAATGTTGATAAACTATTGCTGAAATACCGATGGAAATACCTTTCCCGAGCAGGCGCTCGAAGTTCCCCAGGGCTAAGGGTGAGATCTCCGAACAGAGACACTCAATGCACTAAACAATGCTGCAGACTAGCTAAGCAGCCAGCGTACTCAGAAGTCTAAACGACTAGCTCAAAATGCACATAACTAAATGATCCAAAATGAGGGGGCTCTTCTCTATTTTATAGCCTATGCCTCTCACAATCCCTAGGTTCACCTCCTCCTATGTGATTCCCCTCTTGCCATGTGTTCTTCCCTCCTGCGCAATCCCTCCATGTGTCTGCGTGGTCCCCATTTCTGCGTCCCCCTTTGGCCCCCTTGGCTCCTCCTTAAGTCACAACGTTGTGCTACTAGGAAGTAACTTTGTATTCTTAAAGTGAGTTATGTCCCCTGTCCTCACTTTTTATTTATAAATAGCTATACAAGGCAAAAATTGGGCAAAATCAAATATTTCAATTAGCCATGGCTAATTAGGAATATTACAGTCTCCCCCAGCAAAATGTTGCTTGTCCTCAAGCAACTGAAGTGATGGATGCTGCAAAATCTTCTCACTCTCCCAAGTGGCATCCTCATCCGGCAAATTCTTCCACAACACCAAGAATTCCCGGATCGTCCTGTTCCGTAGCTACCTCTCCCTGGTATCAATGATATTCTCTGGCTGCAATACCAAATGCCCCACATCATCCATGGGTGGTAGCTCATCTGTCAATGTCACTTGTTGCCCCATTGCCTTTTTCAGGCATGATACATGGAAAACGTTATGAATCTTGTTGCCTTGGGGCAACTCCAACCATATGCAACCTGTCCAACCCTGCGTATCACCCTGTACGGCCCATAAAAGCGGGGCTTAAGCTTCTCAACGCCCTTCTGCTTTAGTGACGACTGTCGGTATGGCTGTAACTGTAGGTATACCATGTCCCCTACCTCGAACTGTCTCTCCACCCGACCCCTGTCGGCATACAACTTCTGCTGGTTTTGTGCTGTAGCCGTGTTATCCTTGAGATCTCGGAGAATATCCTAACTCTCTTGGATCCATATCTTGGCTCTGGGAGCCTTGCTATCACCAAACATCATGTCAGCAAAAGATAAAGGATGATACCCATATAAAGCATAGAATGGTGACATGCCAATGGACATGTGATGTGAAGTGTTGTAGCAGTACCCCCTAGATGCAACCACCTCAACCATGCTCGCTGCTGCCCACTGACATAGTTACGCAAGTAGCCTTCTAGACACTTGTTAACTATCTTTGTCTGCGCATCCGTCTGTGGGTGCTAACTGGTACTCGGTGTCAACTCCGTCCCCACCAACCGGAAAAGCTCCTGCCAAAACTCGCCCATGAAACGGTTGTCCCTATCACTAACGATGGTCTTAGGAAGACCATGTACCCTGAAGATCTCTCTAAAGAATAGCTCGGCCACCTGTGCTGATGTATAGTGTGCGTATATGGCAAAAAAGTGTGCATACTTTGTCAGTCGATCAACAACGACAAAGATGCAATCCTTGCCCTGTACCATGGGCAACCCTATGATGAATTCTATCGAAATAATCCATTTCCCCTCCGAAATGGGAAGAGGCTACAATAATCCCGTGAGATGGCTCTTCTCTCCCTTGTTCCTCTGTCAAACATTGCACTCCCAGATGTGCCGGAGTACGTCCTCCTTGAGGCCCTTCCATGAGAACCTCTCCCTAATGGTCCTGTAGGTTTTGGTAAACCCCTGATGTCCTACAAACGGTGAGTCATGTGATGCCTAGAGTATCTTCTTCTTGAGCTAAGACCCCTCAGTCAAGAAGATCTGGTCCATGTAATAGATGATCTCATTGACCACCCTATACCTGTCATCTGCCACCTGCCCATCTAGAACCTCACATGCAAACCTGTCCTTAGAGTACTCTACTAAGAGTCGAGCCCTCCAGTCTGTATCCAAGTTCATAAGAGACAACGTGGCTGGTCTACGTGAAAGGGCATCTGCTACCACGTTGTTCTTACCCTTGACATACTCAATGTCAAAGTCATATGCTTGGATCTTGCTGATCCACTTCTACTGCCTCTCTTGTCGCTGCTTCTGCTCCAAAAAGAACTTGAGGCTGTTGTGATCAGTCCTCACCCTGAACCTGTTACCCACCAAATACTGCCGGTACTTAGCCAATACATGCATGATGGCCAACATCTCCTTGTCATATATAGAATACAACCTCTCATGTGGAAGGAGCTTCTGGTGCTCAAAGGCTATAGGGTGACCTCCCTGCATCAACACTGCGTTGATCCCCTCTCCCGATGCATCACACTCCAAAACAAAAGGCTGCGTAAAATCTAGCAACGCAAGCACTGGCTAGCTGCTCATAACCTCCTTGAGCCTGTCAAAGGCTCACTGCGCTGTATTTGACCAACTGAAAGCCCCCTTTCTCGTCAAATTTGTCAGGGGTGCAGCAAGCTGTGAGAAACCTTTGACGAACTTCTGGTAGTAAGTACAAATGCCAATGAATCCTCGAAGTTCCATCACATTTCTCGGCTCCAGCCATTCTTTGATGGCCCTGATCTTCTCCCCATGGACTCTCACTCCGTCCACTCCTATGATGTGTCCTAGATACAACATCTCCGTCAACCCAAACTCACACTTGGAGAGTTTGGCATAGAATTGTTGCTCCTGTAAGATATGCAATGCCGTCTCAATGTGCTGGAGATGCTCCTCCCAAGTCCTGCTATAAATAGAATTTCATCAAAGAATACCAACACAAACTTCCTCAGGTGACTACGAAAGATGTGATTCATGCAGGACTGAAATGTAGTGAGGGCGTTGGTTAGCCCAAAAGGCATCACCAAGAATTCAAAGTGCCCATAGTGACACCTGAAGGCGGTCTTGGGAATGTCCTGTTCCCTAACGCGAATCTGATGGTACCCAAATCTCAAATCACTCTTAGAGAAGAATCGTTCTCCCCTCAACTCGTCCATCAACTCATCGATCCTGGGTATGGGGTACCTGTTCTTCAGGGTCTCCTTGTTTAGGGCCCTGTAGTCAATGCACATCCTTAATGTACCATCCTTCTTCTTCACCAACACCATAGAAGAAGCAAAAGGACTCGTGCTCAGTCGAATGTGCCAAAGAGCCAGCAACTCCTAGATAGCCTGCTCAATCTCGTCCCGATAGGCCTTGGGGTGCCTATATGGGGTGGTGATCACTGCTTGGATGCCCTGTTCAAGCTCGATAGTGTGCTCAAACCCTCGATCCAGTGGCTGTCCTGTTGGAATCTCTCCAAACACTATGGCATACCGATCAATGATGGACTGGATCTCTGGATGTACCGTCTGCCCTATAGTCCCTACCTCTGATGCACACAGCTCCACTGCCCACTCTATGTCTCCCTTCCTGAAGACTGCCTCCATCTGATGAGCCGACATAGTCTAAGGCAGATATGTGCGCTGTCCCCGTATCTTCTCATGCCTCCCTGTCTTCTCATCATCCCACTCCATCTCTAGGGTCTTCCAATCCGTTGTGACCTTCCCTAGAGTAATAAGCCACTGAACACCCAGTACTATGTTGGTGTCTGGAATATCGACCACGAAAATGTGGTCAGTCAATGTGTAGGTGCCCATCGTCAGTGAAAGCTCTGGAACATAACGAGCGCATGTCATGGTCTAATCTCCTGGGATCAATACTGAAAACCCATCGAAGCTCTCTGTCTGAATACCTCTTCGCTCAACCACCTGTGCATCTATGAAGTTGTGGGTTGCCCCACTATCAACCAAAACTGATACGTGCTAGCCACGTACTGTCCCTCGTACACATAGCGTAAGATACTTGGGGACTCCTCGCAACGCTGCAAGGGCCGCTTCAGTGGGTACAAAAGATGCACCACCTGCTGCTGCTGGTGGAGGTGGCAAAGGCCCCTGTATGGCATGGCTATCTCCTACCTCCACATCCTCCTCGTCATCCTCTTCTCCACTGCTCTCGGAGAAGACCTCAATAAAATGTGCTTTGCCAGCAGCACATCTATGTTTTGGTGCCCATGGCTCCTGACAAGTGAAGCACAACTGCTTCTTCTTCAGCTCCCTCCTGGCATCGTCGTAAAGCCGTACTCGTCCTAGATTCCCCTTCGGACGAGGAATTCTCACATCCTTCCCCTTAGACTGAAAAGTCTGTCTTTGTGGGTAAGGTGTCCAGGTCTTGGGTAAGACATCCTGTAAGTCCTGGGTCCTGCTAATAGCGTCGTGGAGTGTGGCTAGTTTAGTGGATCAGACTAAATCCCGAAGTGGCTCTGCTAACCCCTCAACATACATATAGACCCTCTGTGCCGTGGATAGATCTGGCACCATCAAGGAGACCCTCAAGAAATCTGCAATGTAGGTCTCTGGGTTCCCTATTTGTTTGAGCCTCGTCAGCTCAACGAAATGCTGCTCTGGATCCCTCCGATCAAATCACTCCATCAGTCTCCTAGTAAACTCGGCATATGTCATCACTGTGGACTGCCCCAGTGTAACCATCCCATGAAACCACCAATCCTAGGCCTCGCCACCCAAATGTAATGTTGCCACCTTGATGGCCTCTGCCTCCGACATCTGGTTAAGCTGGAAATAAATGTCCAGCTTCTCCACCCAAGACTTTGTCGAACTGTTTGATGAGCCATCAAACATAGGCAAGTGGAATCTACTCGCTGCACGGTGGGTGTGGCCATCATGGTAATGCCAGTACCCTCTGTGATGGTCGCGGGGTCTACTATCCCGCTGGAGCTGAACAAAATCTCTCAATGAGAGGGCTTCCCTGGGCATGGTAGAGCATGTAGGGGCATGTGAGGCCACTTGTTGTGCAATATCACGCTGCTCTGGCAAATGATGGGATGCACCTGATCCCTCACCAATCGGGAAAACTCGTGGGCTCTCACGTTGTCTAGCCTCTACTGCCGTGAATGTCTGCCCCATCACCTCAATCTGCCTCAACAAATCCTGCACAAATTTGAGGAGCATGTTCGCAAATCTCTTCCCGTCCTCATCTGCCATCTGCTCTGCGTCCACTACTGGCTCTCTCTGTTCTGTGTTTACCACAGGTTCCTCCTGTCCTGCGGCTGCCACAGGAACACAGTCTCCCTCTCCGTAGGTATTCTCCAACCTACGTTCAGTGTCTCTGTATCTCCTACCTCTGTAACAAATGTACGGCTTTTCCCCTGGTGTTAGATTGCTAGCTCCACAAGCTGATCCAGGTTTGTGCTCTGATACCACTGCAATATTCCTAACCTGGAATATTCCTCAAACCCCAGTAAAAACTCCAACCAAATACGTGCAAATGATATAATAACTCAAAAGTGATAAAATAACAGTGGAACAACATGTAATAATATAAAACGGAAATATAAGCAAATACACAAGAAATGCTAAGCCATTTTATTATACCGAGCAATAAAATGAGTACAAGAGGTGATCAGACAGATGGCACCTCCTTGCACAAGGCAAGTGAAGAAATACTCTCAGAATGACAAGAATGGCCTCTCTGCATGGATGCCGCTGCTACTACTAGAAAACAAATGATGATTTGGGGCTACTCCCCTCCTCGGAAAAAGTTGAAACTCTAGATTCAGGCTCTACTCAAGAAACCTAGAAAAACCCAAAAAGCCTTCCTGGAATGGCCAACCCCCGAAAAACTTCCCCTTGGGGTTCTGCGCAATTCCTCAATGTTGTGCTGTCACTAAAGAAACCCCTCTAAGCTCTGCCTGAAACCCTGCCAACAATCCTCCAATGAGACAAGAGTTGGACCCCTGCTCAATCACCTAGCATAAATCCACCTACAAACCCCAATCCAGCACTACAACCAAAAAGAACTGCGTCCCTCTCTAGGTGCTTCACAGTCCTCCAAAACGCTGATAAACTGTTGCTAAAATGCTGATAAACTACTGCTGAAATACCGACGGAAATACCTTGCCCGAGCTGCCATTCGAAGTCCCCCGGGGCTAAGGGTGAGATCACCGAACGGAAACACTCAATGCACTAAACAGTGCTGCAGACTAGCTAAACAGCCAGCGTGCTCAGAAGTCGAAACGACTAGCTCAAAATGCACATAACTAAATGATCCAAAATGAGGGGACTCTTCTCTATTTTATAGCCTCTGCCTCTCAGAATCCCTAGGCTCACCTCCTCCTGCATGATTCCCCTCTTGCCATGTGTTCTTTCCTCCTGCACAGTCCCTCCATGTGTCTGCGTGGGCCCCATTTCTGCGTCCCCCTTTGGCCTCCTTGGCTCCTCCTTAAGTCACAACGTTGTGCTACTAGGAAGTGACTTTTTATTCTTAAAATGAGTTATGTCCCCCGTCCTCACTTTTTATTTATAAATAACTATAGAAGGCAAAATTTGGGCAAAATCGATTATTTCAATTAGCCATGGCTAATTAGGAATATTACAACATGGCAAGAGGGGGTCACATTGGAAGAGGTGAGCCTTGGGATTGGGAGAGGCCAATGCTATAAAGGAGAGAGGAGCCCCCTCATTTTGTCATTCGATTATGAGCATTTGAGCTAGTCACTTCGACTTGGAGCACGCTAGCTGTTTAGCCTTTCTGCAGCACTGTTTAGTGCACTTAGTGTCTCCGTTCGGAGATCTCACCCTTAGCCCCGAGGGACTTCGAGTGCCTACTCGGGCAAGGTATTTTCAGCAGTATTTTTTCAGTAGTTTTGTTCTTTGGCACTTGGGTGGAGCTGAGCATTGGAGGACTGTGCAGTGTTGAGAGAGAGGGACGTAGTTCTTCTGGGGGCAGTTCCAGCTTGAGGATTTGTGGAGGAGTTGAGTTGGGATATTGAGCAAGGGATCATCTCTTGCATATTGGAGGAGTTTGGCAGAGTTTCAGGTAGTATTTTGGAGGATTCTACTCAGTGGTAGCGCAGGGCCTTGAGGGATTGTGTGGTTCCCCAAGGGGGCAATTTTCAGGGGTCGGCCATTTCAGAAAAGCTTTCTGGGTTTTTCTGGGTTTTCTGAGGAGAGGTGGATTCCAGAGTTTCAGCATTTTCCAAGGAGGGGAAAAACCCCAAATCCTCATTTGATTTCCAGTAGTAGCAGCAGCACGACAGTTCTCCAACAGCATCCACGCAGTTCAGAAAGAGGCCATTCCTTTGCTATTCTAAGTGTATTTCTTCACTTGCCTAGTGCAAGTCGAGGTGCCATCCTTCTGATCACCTCCTGTACTCATTCCATTACTCAGTATAATAAAATGGCTTAGCATTTCTCTCTGCATTTCTCGAGTATCTGCTTATATTTCATGTTTACAATATTATATGTTGCACCATTGTTATTTTTATCATTTTGAGTTTCCCAGTTATTATATCATTTGTGCGTATTTGGTTGGAGTTAATGGGGTTTTGGGGAATATCTCTGAAACGGGATATTACAGATAGCATGGTCTACCGTCGAGGGAGCATATGTTCTACCCCTGGGCTCACACTTGGGGAGGTGATCGCTAAGGAGATTCATTGTACACTTTTGTTGAGGCTGCTACATATGCATGAGGGACAATGGATGGTAGACTTTATCTATAGGAGGGTGTCTAAACTCCTAGCATTGTTCGGGTGCACCATCAAGAGTTGGGATAGCAGATTTCACTGTGTGGTTTGGCAGGAGCAGGGTAGATGGCATGCATGGGCCAAAGTCCTAATACTTGGGGTCCACCTATGGCATACATACAGGGGTCAGAGATGAGGACCAAGTTGCTTCTATCAGGTAGCAGTGCTATGCAATGGCAGCCCTTGAGGAGTGGGAGTTATGAGCTCCCATTACAGTTGGGGATCTAGGGATCTGGTTGGTAAGTGGATCACTCCACTTCTTGATGGGCAAGGTTATGATGGAGGGTGATCCATTTCTTTCCCAGGCTAACAAATGGGGATTCACTAAGACCTTCGTTATATGGCGAGGCGTGTTGCTACTCAAGATCGAGGCTAGACGAGGAGTGGTGGACATCGTAGAGTTTCCTTGGAAGGTTGTTCCTAGTGGTGACCGAGATAGATATAGTGGTCGAGCGTTACCAGAGTGGAGGGCCCGGTATGAGCATGTTGGTAGTCAAGCACGACCGGGGTGCCACGATGTCAACATGATAGGTTCCTTCTACGACGACAAAGGGATTCTCAAATAATAGTTCGGCTACCCGTCGAGGTGAGCTGGTTTCTATAAGGGAAGGTCATCCAAATCTTCCATTGGGTTTTAGTGATTCATTGATGGTGTGGCAAGGTGATTAGCAAGAGTTTAGGGGAAGCTCAAGAAGACGAGGGTTCAATCCCACCAGGATTGGATTGCATTTTTAGGAGTCCACTCCTGAAGCAGACAAGAGGGACTATTTGATAGAGCAGTTTCACGAGGAGATGATTGGGATCTTATACTACCACGATGCTCTACCTAGTGGCAATATGCAAAGGGTGTTTGGTGCCTATGATGAGCTAGACAATGAGTGGAGCAAGGGATACCTCATGTTGATCAGGATGGCTTGGGATCCTGCTGGGACAGGATAAAGATCAGGGATGGCTGGGTGGTACATTTAGGACCCCGGTATTGTGTGCAAAGACTATTGGGGTCAACTGAATGAGAGGGTGCTTGTTCAGGAATTGCTTAACGACTAGGAATTTTTAGTGGGGAGGACTGTAATGTCCCAATTAAATTAATTTTGCTAAGAAGAATTTCCATTTTTTCCATTGGGTGTTGCGAAATATTTTGGCAGGTAAACTTAAAGAAAGTGGGTGGAGGGAGACTCCACTTAATTTTTGGAGAGATGGAGGCCACTGACATTAGTGAAAAGGAAAAATTAAATTGGTATTTGGATGTGGGGGCCACCCAAAAAGGGGAATTCAAACCCCTTAGGAAAATTGAGCTAGGGAGAAGGAGGTCCAATTGGTGGGGCCCACAAGGAGAGAAAGCGGGCAGCAATGATAAATAGAAGAGACATCATTTTGGGGCTTTTGACATTTTGATAACTGATTGGCACTCTAGCTGTTTAGCGAAGTTACAAGTGTTGCTTAGCACAAGAGCTTCCCAAGGAGTGAAGCTCAACCTTTCTTCAGGGGACTTCGAGTACCACCCTAGGAAGGATTTTCTCTTGCTCTGGATGTTGGGAGAGGGACATCACATAGGTACACGCTATTTTGGTTCAGCTGGGACGTAGAGGGAGTGGCCATGCAGTGATTGGGCGAAGTGGTGTCGGAAATTGGAGTCTCTATTACTGCAGGGGTGTTCTTGGTCAGATTCGATCCAAGGAGGGAGACTTTGGGAGGAAAAAAGGAGTTCCTCACTGCTGTACGAATTGTTGAAGATTGCTACTGCGTCATCCCTCACAGACCTGCACAATTCTTCTTGGGTGATTGTTGTGTGGGGTGTCGGTTTGAGCATTTAGGGGCTGAGTTGCTAGGATTTCATTTGGAGGGAAATTGTGGGGAGATTGCTAGCATTTTGGAGCAGCAATTCATCATTTTCTGCTACAAGTCGAGCGTTCTGGTATTTGAGGACGGCCAAGCTATTTGCGATTGAATTTGGAGGGTCAAAACCAAAGCAGACCCTTTGTAGGTTTTTCTGGGTTTTTGACAAGTATCACAACCCTAAATTTAAAGAATTTTCTAGGTAGTTTTGAGGGGCCAAATCAAGTGGCCAAGTCAGCCAACATTGTAGAAAAACTAGGCCAACGCAGATTTCTAGAGGAACAAACTATTGCAGTGGTTGGGTATCGAGAGATTGATCACCTGGGGCTTGTAGCTAGCCTTGAACAAGCCCAGTTGCACTCCTTCCAATTTATTGTACTCCAACAATTTACTTATAATAAAATTGGCCATTTTGGTGTTCCGGAGCATTTTCTCTTCATGGGTGTTTGCTGAAATTTATTGTGTTGTTATTTATGTGCATGTCTTTGATTATCTCTGTAAAATTTCTATTTGCAATATCACTGTGGTATTAGAGCATGATCATGGCGAGTTGTTCGGGAGCTAGCAAGATCATGGAGGTTTTGGTCGTGCATGCATAGTGACTAGTGAATTTATGGGCATTCTAATGACACAGACAGGTAAAAGTACAAACGGGATCATGGAGGAGTTGATGAGGCAGAACCAACAGTTAAGGAGGAAAAACCAACAGGTCCTAGAGAAGATGCAACAAATGGTGGGGACGTGGAGTCATACCCTATAGAGAAGCCATGTGCATGCACTTACAACCCAACAGTGCAACACCCATACATATGGCCAATTTGGTTGTCCTACCATCCATCATTTGT
Source organism: Pinus taeda (assembly GCA_000404065.3). Classification (NCBI taxonomy): domain Eukaryota; kingdom Viridiplantae; phylum Streptophyta; class Pinopsida; order Pinales; family Pinaceae; genus Pinus; species Pinus taeda. Next base: position 140,201 of record APFE031415871.1, on the reverse strand, counting down.
TGGATGAGCTAGAGGAGAAGCATGGGTCAAGAATGAGATCACCCTGTAGAGGAGGGAAGTTAGAGGGTACGACTTGGGGGCGTTTCTACTGGTGGAGACCGGGCTTTAGATGTTAGGAGCTTGAGGAGGTGTAATGTCCCTTCCTAAATTATTTTGGAACACGATTAATTTCTATTTTGGGGCCAATTTTGGAGGTGACATGGTCCATTTCATTTTATTAGAAGACTTAGGAGCTAGAAGTAAGTTACTTTGGGATTTTGTTAGTAGCATGTGGGGCCCACCCACACAAGGAAATACACACTCCCTAAGCCAATGGTTCAAAATGAAAGAGAGGAAAAATCAAAGGATTAGTGACGGATCCATGAAGGAGGGAAAAAGTCTCCACAAAATCTACAAAAAGGATGCAACACTCTTCATTTGACATCTATGGCATATCGAATTTCTTCTCAGTTGCTCGAGCTGCTTAGCCAGTTCACTCGTTGTTTAGCAAGAGTTTTCCAAGCAGAAAACTCACCCTTTATTCGGGGGACTTCGAGTGCCACCCTAGAGAGGTTCATCCATAATCTTCTGGCCGTGATTTTCAATGTAGTTTCCGGCATTTGTATTCAGTGTCTCCACTGTCCAGGTGGTGCATATTTCTAGAGGACGCAATAGGAGAAACTGAGTTGTGATTTTGACATTCGTCAGGGGAGATTTTGCTGGGAGAAATTCCGAGAGAGAAGCTTTTCTGATTTTCTGCCATTTGGTTGATTTTTTTGACTGGAGGAGAGAGCTGTCATTCAGTTGGGACTTCACACTTCCTAGACCAATGCAAAAGCAAGAGATTGGGCACATGTGGGAGTGGAGACTCAGCCATATAAGCTGATCCGTGTTGGGAGAGATATGGAAAGTATTGGTGGAGGTGATTTCTACTTTTCCAAAGCGTTTGAGGAGGATTTTACTGGTGTATTGGCAGGCAATGTGCTTCAGCAGTTTTGGAGGGCGTAGGGCCTTTTGGGGGTCGATTTTGGAAGTTCAAAAATTCAATCAAACCATTTCTGGGTTTTTCTGGGATTTGTGAGAGGCGTTTATAGCTAAAATTTCCGACTTTTTTGGGTGATATTCGGGTACGAAATCCTCATTCTTATAAGAGGGCGAATTGCTAGTTAGCTAGGGAATTTGCACCATTTTGTGGGTTCGACTTTGACTTGGAGATAGGCCAAACCCTTTCTGGGTTTTACTGGGTTTTTGGTAGAGAGCTCAAGATTAATTTAGTAGAATTTTTTGAGCACATTTGGAGGCTCAAACATGGGTTTCTTCCAGCGAGTAGCTGTAGAATTTCTAGGGCCAGCACAAAACATTGAGGAGAAGTCTTTCCTTTGCATCCAAGCAACATTTTTCTCAGTTGGGATTGTCTAGCTTGCTTTGGCAAGGCAGGTGCACACATTCCATTCATTGTACTCTCCTTTGATAATAAAATGGCTCAGTTCGGTGCAATTATGGTGCAGTTTTATGGGTGTTATATTGTTGTCTGAAATTTTTTGTGTCGTATGTGTATTTTTCTTGTTTAGCACTATTATTTCCTTTTAGGAACATTACAGGAGGAGATTTAGCATGAGGACACACAGGATGGTGAGGGGCACATCGATATACCTGGTGTGGCATAGGAGTCACCATTCTTGGAGACCTCTTTGGATGTACAAGCTAACACCTTGGTTGAGGGAGTAGAGCATACACTCGGAGGGCCATCTATTGATGAGATGCCAACGGTTGATGAGGTACCCAGTGCTATGACCGAGGTTTTAGGGGATGACCACCCACAAAAGGTTGATGAGGTGCCTGGAGGCATACATGTCATTAACGAGGTATTAGAAGAGATGGAGGGGTCCAGAGCGATGACCGAGTTTATAGATGATAGCCGCCCTCCACAGTTTCATCAGTTTTCTGTTGGCCTTCAAGCATTGAGAAATAAGGCAATAACAGTGCGAGAGGCCATTCTACTGCAGAAAGAGGAGTTGGAGGGTATAAGACCAGTTTGTGTTGAATCAAAGACAAAACTGACTCACGTTGGGGAATGGTTGGGTTCGTTATCACCCCAAGAAACTCACCTAGTTTGTATGTCAGTGATGCTCGGGAACATTACAAATTCAACAAAATGTTGGATAAATAGTGGATGAATGAAAGAAATGCTGCATACTCAAGCCAGATAACCACTCCCACTATGATTGACCCCAAACATGGGTGAACACCCCCAGACTACAAGGCTTTTAACCACCAATTACTCACGTTTTAAGGAAAAGGTGATAATGGAGAAGACTGAACACACCAGCAGATGCGCAGGACCCTGTGATGGCCGGCTGCAACCAGTTTAAAGGTCTGTAAATCTAATATTTAATACACAGACAGGATGACAGCTCTCTATGCATTAAAACAATAGAAACCTGCAAGCAATTTAAATGAAACAACTAAATTCTAACATAGAGGTGGGATGATAGCCCCTCTACTACTAAAACCAAGAGCGCATCAACAACTGCAAAACAAGCACAGCCTGGAACAAGAAGAAGAAGTGGAAAGTGAGCAAATGACAACAAAAGAAGCTTGTATTAATTGGAAATGAAGACCAGAAGCTGCAGGTTGCACAACAGTTACAGTCTCTAGAAGTTGAGCCTTACAACATGCTAACTCTCATCTAACACTCATCCCTCTGTTACATCGTGTGTCTGGGTATATATAGAATCTATTTTTCAAAATTGCTCTGCTAAGCTATGCGTGGAGGGATCATAAATGATCACCAACCACATTTACAATCAGATATGGGTCTCTGCTGAATTTCTCAGAGCTTTAATGGACAAATCGGCCTTTCAGATTATCTGATGTCCTTTCCTGGTAGCTGAAGTAAATTATGGATAACACTCCATGCCTGATAAATGTTGTTATCTGCTCGAGCCGTCCATCTTCTTCTCGGCCATGCTTTTCTTTAAATGCAGCTGGTGAGGAGTTATTGCGCAGGGAGCAGGATTGCGGTCCCCTTCCTTCGTCGGGAGCACAAAACAGGATACGGGCAAGAAGAGAATGGCGGAAACAGACTCAGATCGGGGAAATGAATCTCAGCTTACGGATCATTTAGATCAATAGTAGAGATTTGTTTGAGGGAGAGGTGATATGCGATATGCGATATGATCGCATCGCAATATCGCATCGGGGAAGCAACGGAAGGCGGAGGCTTAAACGCAGGGGCTGCGATATGCGATATGACTGCATCGCAATATCGCGTCGGAGGAAGTTAAGGGAATAGAAGGAGGCAGCGGGTATGAATGCGATTTGCGATCAGATCGCATCGCAAGGGGAGAAACATAGGTAGAGGGGTTAAGGGAGTGTATGAAGGAAAAGGGGAAGAAGGAAGGAAGAGAAGACTGCTCCAAGCACCCTTTCAGCACAAGCCAACCATGTGACCTGAATCTAACCTTTAAGCACTGAAGTTTATAGCAGCGCTAACACTGGCTCCTTCTGGGGATGAGATCCTCCCCGTGAGGTCTCAAGAACCTGCAGATCAATGCCTTCATACAAAAACAGCTATAAAAACACTTTCCTAGTATCCATTGGGCATGGAGTCAACTAAGCATACAACAGGAAACTGTAAAAGAACTTGATTACAATCATTTAAAGCCTGAGAACTTAAACTTCAAAAATTGCCCATTTGCTGGGCAACCAAAATTGTTGCCTGTCAGCCGGTTCATCATAGAGCTGTAAAACAGGATTTATTTGATCATCCACCTCAAACAGTTTAGGACACTTGAGCTTAATAGGTAGAGATGATCGGTACTTCATTCCCTTTTTGTGTGTTTTCCTCCTTGGACATTGTTCAAAGGAGCCTTTGTACACCTGCTGAATAATCATAGCTGTAGTGTACGAGTCTGTGTCTTTTGCGGCCTGCTCCACTAATATGAAAAAGGAACCATTGAATTTTTGTGCAGGGGACACAGAAACAGCCTCTGCTCTTGAAACTTTGTTTGAACAATCCTCATCCAAGGAGGATTCCCATGACTGCACATCCTCTCCCTCTGTTATCTGGCAAGCTGCCCTTTCATTCAGTGTGGGGGCCAATTGGGCAGGCATGAGAATATCAAGACTAATTTGATCAGTATCAGCCTTGGACTTTGAACCACAACCTGCTTCAGTGTTCAGGGGGCAACTTTCAGAGATTGTTACTGGATCAGACAGAGAAACAAAAGATGATGGAGAGGCTTCCTCTCCCTTTTCAATCACTGGGTCGGGGATGAAAGCAGGTTGACAAATTGGCAGATCTGCATAGCCATTAGAAGATGTGTCGACCTTAGGCTCGAATTCTTGGAGGAAGGGATCTGCTGCTGATAAGCTTGTTGTTCTGCAGGTACAACAAACTAATAGGCAGTGCCTCTAGATAGTGCTTCTTCATAAGCAGCTCGGGTTAAGAAGGGGGCACCTTCTAAAACATGGACCTCCTCCTCTTCTTCATACAGCTCTTCTTCTATGACTATATTTTGACAAAGGGTCTTCACCCTTTGATCTTCGTTTACCTCTCTACTTCTCTGCAAAATCTGCAAAGGCTCATCTGCTTCCTCAGAGTATTGCTCAGCCTGCAATATGGAAACTTTAAAGGCCAACGACTCAATCATCCTAACCATTTCGTCGATCTTATCATCAGAGGATGATGAAAGCACATCCACTTGAAAGCTTCCAAACTCAGTATCATCACAGAGAAGATCCTCATTATTCCCCCAGTACTGAAGGAACACATCACCTAAGGTCTCGATGTCTGGAATAGACCTAGGGGGTAAATTTCTAAACCAGTTTCTAGCCTCCCTATCTAGGCTTTGAACGAAATCCCTCATCAACACATCATCTTCATTGATATTCAGGTCAACAGCATAGCTGTAAAACGACTCAAGGTGCTCTTCAGCTATTACTCCTTATGTACCAGTAAACTTAGGCAAAAATTCTTGATAATCTCCAGCAGGCATGGCATTCAACGGGACAGGCAAGACCAAGGGTTCATACCTAGCATCAATGATTCTTTCCATCCTTGTAAGAGCTCGCTGGCTTGCCATGACTGAGGAAAATAAAAGGCTGTTGGTAGACTGAGTGGAATGGATCAATGAAAATAATAGCAGAGACAGAGGAAAATGATGGATAGCACGGGATGCTTTTATTGGACTGAGATTCGAAAGGGGAATGAATGGACAGGAGCTGAATGAATCTCTGAAGGTATTTCTACGCTAGCAGAGATACATGAAAATTTTAAGGCTTACCTGATCCTGAGGCTCTTGTCTGCAAAATTTTCTTCGATTAACAATCTTCTCAGGATCAGGCACTGGCCAGCTAGTGATTTCTAAAGATTTCTCCGAACATGCCTCACGAACTGAGCCAGAACTGCAATGTGGAGTCGCCAAAGGTTGGTCTTCCAGCAGTGGAGTCACCAGACAGATGATTACAACCAGAAAATGTGTTCAAACCTTGTCTGTCATCAAAATCTGGAACTGTGTCGTCTCCCAGGGAAGTTGAGCTTCGATTCTCCTCTCCCCAGCAACGGCCCCAGTTAATGTTATCACCCCAAGAAACTCACCTAGGTTGTATGTCAGTGATGCTCGGGAACATTACAAATTCAACAAAATGTTGGATAAATGGTGGATGAATGAAAGAAATGTTGCATACTCAAGCCAGATAACCACTCCCACTATGATTGACCCCAGACATGGGTGAACACCCCCAGACTACAAGGCTTTTAACCACCAATTACTCACGTTTTAAGGAAAAGGTGATAATGGAGAAGACTGACCACACCAGCAGATGCGTAGGACCCTGTGATGGCTGGCTGCAACCAGTTTAAAGGTCTGTAAATCTAATATTTAATACACAGACAAGATGACAGCTCTCTATGCATTAAAACAATAGAAACCTGCAAGCAATTTAAATGAAACAGCTAAATTCTAACATAGAGGTGGGATGACAGCCCCTCTACTGCTAAAACCAAGAGCGCATCAACAACTGCAAAACAGGCACAGCCTGGAACAAGAAGAAGAAGTGGAAAGTGAGTAAATGACAGTAAAAGAAGCTTGTATTAATTGGAAATGAAGACCAGACATTGCAGGTTGCACAACAGTTACAGTCTCCAGAAGTTGAGCTTTACAACATGCTAACTCTCATCTAACACTCATCCCTCTGTTACATCGTGTGTCTGGGTATATGTAGAATCTGTTTTTCAAAATTGCTCTGCTAAGCTATGCGTGGAGGGATCATAAATGATCACCAACCACATTTACAATCAGATATGGGTCTCTGTTGAATTTCTCAGAGCTTTAATGGACAAATCGGCCTTTCAGATTATCTGATGTCCTTTCCTGGCAGCTGAAGTAATTATGGATAACACTCCATGCCTGATAAATGCTATTATCTGCCTGAGGCCGTCCATCTTCTTCTCGATCATGCTTTTCTTTAAATGCAGCTGGTGAGGAGTTATTGCATAGGGAGCAGGATTGCGGTCCCCTTCCTTCCTCGAGAGCACAAAATAGGATACGGGCAAGAAGAGAATGGTGGAAACAGACTTGGATCGGGGAAATGAATCTCAGCCATCGAATCGTTTAGATTAATAGCAGAGATTTGTTTGAGGGATAGGCGATATGCGATATGCGATATGATCGCATCGCAATATTGCAACGGGGAAGCAACGGAAGGCGGAGGCTTAAACACAGGGGCTGCGATATGCGATATGCGATATGACCGCATCGCAATATCGTGTCGGAGGAAATCAAGGGAACAGATGGAGGCAGCGGGTATGAATGAAATTTGCGATCAGATCACATCGCAAGGGGAGAAACATAGGTAGAGGGGTTAAGGGAGTGTATGAAGGAAAAGGGGAAGAAGGATGGAAGAGAAGACTGCTCCAAGCACCCTTTCAGCACAAGCCAACCATGTGACCGGAATCTGACCTTTAAGCACTAAAGTTTATAGCAGAGCTAACAGGGTTCCCTAATGGTTCAGCTGGAGTGCACATTAGAACGGCGGGGTAGCCCTACTCAGACATACATAAATGATTTTATAGATGAGGAATGACCTGTTATAGAGTTTTGTGAACCCAACGTTTCAGACTACCAAGTGAGTCCATCATCAGGGGATGTGTCAATAGATATTCACCAGATTTTAATGATTTATCCAAGAGCTCTATTTAGGGTATATATAGGTTATAAAGAAAAGATATATGATTTTAATAAAATTTAGATTGGAGATGAGTTTCACTCTGGATAATCTTAATTTATGGAACTCTGATGCATTATCCATCATGTCCCTTCCCTGGTAGGACTTGATGTTGTTAAATAATGAATCCATACAAGTGAGGATCGTTTTATAGATGAGGAATGACCTGTTATTGAGTTTTTTGAACCCAACGTTTCGGACTACCAAGTGAGTCCATTCATCAGGGGATGCGTCAATAGATATTCACCAAATTTTAATGATTTATCCAAGAGCAAAATCGAATATTCCAATTAGCCATGGCTAATTAGGAATATTACATAGTTGGTATGTAATTGTAACTTCATTTGTTGTATAATGAAGTACCTTGATGTCCACACATTATATACTTGTAGATCTGATTTTAGAGTATATTCCCATGGAAACTAAGCAGTTTCTAATGTTGGGTACAAATGCTAATTTAATATAATAGTGAGTAGAATTTATTGAGTAACATCCTTGGATGAATGGATGCTTAAATTAGACAACAAGGATCCTTGCTATGAGAAGTTCTTGACATTTGGAACCCATTCTTGGAGAGTGCAACACTTGAGGATTGATCTGTTCACATGTGTACACCTTGGAGAGTGAGCACTTGAGTCTTTATCTTGTATATTACAATGGCCCTTGGATGTTATTCATTAGACATCCTTAGTTTAAGGCTATGGGCCACATTAATGTTAGTGGGCTCCCACAAACAATAATGTGGTCCATAGCCTTAAACTAAGGGTGTCTAATGAATGACATCCAAGAGTCATTGCATCCCTACGTCAAGCTTAACCAATATTTCTCAAAAAGGTAATAAGGTGGTAACAATTAGCATAACTCCATTAGGATCATATGTTAGGCACAACAACCAACTCAGCAACCTCCACCTTAAGAATTCATTGGCATTAAAAATAAGAAATCGCCAACACATCCATAATATTCCCCTTTAAAATTATCGTGGGGAACCAAATATGGAATTTTGTTCTAACGGAAATTTCACCTAGTAAATATTATATTCCATTGGAGTATACGCATTGAGTAAGAGCATTCATGCGTCATATGTTCAGCTTCGACAACGAGAATCCTAATCATGTCAATTTCCTAAAACTTCGAGCCATTAATGTAGAGAGCATCACTGGAGGATATATCTATTTACATGTGTACAACTTGGAAAGTGAACGCTTAAATTGGATACCTTATCTTGTAGATTAGGCACATGATTCAAGAAATTAACGAAAATTCAAAAAAAATTGGCAAGCATTCCAATTGTTTTACTCCTTGGATCAAATCTAATTGTAATGAAGTTTTGTAATTGTATTTAGACATACGGGCCTCCCCTATGTAGCTCTCCTTGATTAAAACACAACTTCTTGTACTAATTAAGGTTTCTTTGTTCACATTGGACATGATCTAGCTTGCATGACTTCCCCTAAACACCTAGCACGCATGTTAGTCCCCACTTAGGCCCTGGATCATTCACGTGGGCCCTTGGATCACTATGCTTGAAGAGCTTGTATAATGTAAGCTTAGAGAATATCCTAGAGGACTTGCATGATATAAGTGAGAAATTAATGGTGGACTTCGTGGTATTCAATCTAGTTTGGTGTGCACCCTTTGAAGTGGCTACAAGTGGCTTAGTGTGATGCCTCGCTAGACCACGTTTTTTAGATATGGTTTGTTGTTTATGGTGGATACCCTAGCTAGGTTTTGGAAGCATTCCAAGTGTCCACATTGTTCTTTTTCTTTCAATAATGGGTCATCCCAGAGATGGGGCTTTGACACCATGTGGTAATAGCTCAACCAAATCCACATACATATCTGGTACCATTAATAGACTAAGGTGCCAAACCATAGCAACCTCCAACCTATAGGATCATGCCCCCAATCAACCTACACCAAAGAATGCACACTGATCTCTACATTAGCGATTCCTAAACCAATGCCACCACCTCCACAATGTCTTACTCAATCGAAAAGAGACATCCTCAGACTCTTGAAGGTGGATAGAAGTAGCTTAGTGTGATGCCTTGCTAGGCTTTCTTCACTAGTTATCGTTTGTTGTTGATGGTGGATGCCCTAGCTAGTGTTTGGAAATATTTGATGTGTCCTATCCTATGATAAGCATGAATGGCATGTACCAACTTGTCATAGGCTAATGGATATGTACTTCTAACTTTACTGTTTATATAAATGAAGTACATTTCTATCAATAATTTCTGTAGTTGAAGATCTAATTATTACCATATATTCAAATAAATATTAGAGTAGTTTATGGTGTTGCTCATATATGCTAATTTAGCATCTTGTGCCCATCATTGCAAATTGAATATAGTAATCATCAAATAATTGTGTTTTGTTAATGAACCTATATTAGAGTCGTTATAATTGTATTGATGCGAGGGTTGAAGGAGCTAGGGTTTGTGAAAACCAAAATCTAGAGAAGACGTGATCTACTAGGGTTTGATATCTTTTGGTGACAATGAACTAGGATATGTGGCGAGGAGACCCCATTGAAGACTTCGATTAGTATGCTTGGAGAGCTTGTAGCATGTAAGCTTAGAGATTCTCCTAGAGGAATTGGATGATATAAGTGAAAGATTAATGGTGATATTGCCAGTATTCATGCTAGTTTGTTGTGCACCTTTGGAAGTGGCTACAAATGGCTTAGTGTGATGCCTTGCTAGACCATATTTGCTAGTCACAGTTTGTTGTTCATGTTGGATACCCTAGCTATGGTTTGAAAGCATTCCAAGTGTCCTAGTATTTGTTAAGCTTAATGGACATGGGACAACTGTTCATAAGCTAGTTGGTATGTACTTGTAACTTCATGTGTTGTATAACAAAGTACCTTGATGTCCACACATTTTATACTTGTAGATCTATCTTTCAGAGTATATTCCCATCGAAACTAAGTAGCTTCTAATGTTGGGTACAAATGCTAATTGAATATAATAGTGAGTAGAATTTGCTAGGTAAGATCACTGGACGATTGGATGCTTGAATTAGACAAGGATCCTTGCTATGAGAAGTGCTTGACATTTGAAACCCATGCTTGGAGAGTGCAACACTTGAGGATTGATCTCTTCACATGTGTACACTTTGGAGAGTGAGCGCTTCACTCTTTATCTTTGATATTGCAATGGCCGTTGGATTTCATTCATTAGACACCCTTAGTTGAAAGCTATGGGCAACATTAGTGTTAGTGGGTGCCCACTAACAATAATTTGGTCCATAGCCTTAAACTAAGGGTGTCTAATGAATGATATTCAAGGGTCATTGCATCCCTACATCAAGCTTAGCCAACATTTCTCCAAAAGGTAATAAGGTGGCAACGTTTAGCATATCACCATTAGGATCATATGTTAGGCAGAGAAGCCAGCTCAACAACATCCTCCTTAAGAATTACTTGGCAAGAAAAATAAGAAATCCCCAACACATCCATAATGTTCCCCTTTAAAATTATTGTGAGGAACCAAATATGGAATTTTGGCCTAAAGCAAATTTGACCAAGTAAATATTATATCCCATTGGAGCATATGCGTTGAGTAAGAGCATTCGTGCGCTATATGTTCAGCTTGGACAGCAAGAATACTCATCGTGTGAATTGTCTAACACTTCAAGCCCATTAATGTAGAGAGCATCACTAGAGGATTTATCTCTTTACATGTGTAGAACTTGGAAAGTGAATGCTTGAATTGGATACCTTATCTTGTAGATTAGGCACATGATTCAAGAAATTAACGAAAATTCAAAAAAATTGGCAAGCATTTTGATTGTTTTACTCCTCTAATCAAATCTACTTGTAACAAAGTTTTGTAAATATATTTAGACATATGGGCCTCCCCTATGCAACTCTGCTTCATTAAAATTTAACTTCTTGTACTAATTCAGGTTTCTTTGTTCACATTAGACTCCAACTAGCTCGCATGACTTCCCTAAACACCTAGCATGCATGTTAGTCCCCACTTAGGCACAGGATTATTCACGTGGGCCCTTAGATCACTATGCTTAAAGAGCTTGTATAATATAAGCTTAGAGAATATCCTAGAAGACTTGGATGACATATGTGAGAAATTAATGGTGGACTTGGTGGTATTCATGCTAGTTTTGCGTGCACACTTTGAAGTAGCTACAAGTGGCTTAGTGTGATGACTCACTAAACCATGTTTTCTAGTTATGGTTTTTTGTTGATGGTGGATACCCTCGCTAGGGTTTGGAAGCATTGCAACTGTCCACATTGTTGTTTTTCTTTCAACAATGGTACATCCTCGAGCTAGGGCTTTGACGGCCAAATCCACGTACACATCTGGTACCATTAGCAGACTACGGTGCCAAACCGTAGCAACCACCAACCTATAGGCTCATGCCGCCAATCAACCTACACCTAAGAATGCACACTGTTCTCTGTACTAGCGATCGCTCAACCTATGCCACCACCTCTAGGGCATCTTACTCAGCTGGAAGGAGACATTCTCAGCATGTTGTGGGTCCAAGGTTAATGGACAGTTGCCAACTTTGATAATCAAGCTGGTATGAACTTGTAACTTCATTTGTTGTATAACGATGTACCCTTATGGCCATAAATTTTATACTTGTAGATCTGACTTTTAGATTATATTCCCATGGGAATTAAGTAGATTCTAATGTTGGGTACAAATGCTAATTTAATATAATAGTGAGTAAAATTTGACAAATAATATCATTGGATGATTGGATGCTTCAATTAGACAACAAGGATCCTTTCTATGAGAAGTGCTTGACATTTAGAACCCATACTTGGAGACTGGAACACTCGAGGATTGATCTCATCACATGTGTACATCTTGGAGAGTGAGCGCTTAACTCTTTATCTTGTATATTGCAATGGCCCTTGGATGTCATTCATTAGACACCCTTAGTTTAAGGCTATGGGCCACATTAGTGTTAGTGGGCACCCATTAACAATAATGTAGTCCATAGCCTTAAACTAAGGGTGTCTAATGAATGACATCCAAGGATCATTGCATCCCTATGTCAAGCTTAGCCAATATTTCTCCAAAAGATAATAAGGTGGCAACAATTAACATATCTCCATTAGGATCATATGTTAGGCGGAGTAGCCAACTCAACAACTTCTACCTTAAGAATTCCTTCGCAACAAAAATAACAAATCGACAACACGTCCATAATATTCCCCTTTAAAATTATCGTGGGGAACCAAATATGGAATTTTGGCCTAAAGGAAATTTCACCAAGTATATATTATATCCCATTGGAGCATATGCGTTGTGTAAGGGCATTCGTGCGCTATATGTTCAGCTTGGACAACATGAATCCTCATTATGTGAATTGTCTAACACTTCAAACCCGTTAATGTAGAGAGAATCACTAGAGGATTTATCTCTTTACATGTGTACAACTTGGAATGTGAACTCTTGAATTGGATACCTTATCTCATAGATTCAACACATGATTCAAGAAATTAACGAAAATTAAGAAAAATTGGCAAGCATTTCCATTGTTTTACTCCTCTAATAAAATATACTTGTAATGAAGTTTCGTAAATGTATTTAGACATACGAACCTCCCCTGTGCAACTCGCCTTCATTAAAAGATTACTTCTTGTACTAATTTTGGTTTCTTTGTTCACATTGGACACCAACTAGCTTGCATGAATTCCCCTAAACACCTAGCACGCATGTTAGTCCCCACTTAAGCCCTGGATTATTCACCTGGGTCCTTTGATCACTATGGTTTAAAAGCTTGTATAATGTAAGTTTAGAGAATATACTAGAGGAATTGGATGTTATAAGTGAGAAATTAATGGTGGACTTGGTGGTATTCATGCTAGTTTGGTGTGCACCCTTTGAAGTGGCTACAAGTGGCTTAGTGTGATGCCTCGCTAGGCCAAGTTTTCTAGTTATGGTTTTGTTCTTGATGGTGGATACCCTAGCTAGGGTTTGGAAGCATTCCAACTATCCACATTGTTTTTATTCTTTTAGTAATAGGTCATCCCCGAGCTAGGGATTTGACAGCCAAATCCACCTACAAATCTGGTACCATTACCAGACTAAAGTGCCAAACCGTAGCAATCTGCAACCTATAGGCTCATGCCCCCAATCAATCTACACCCAAGAATGCAGACCATTCTCTGCACTAGTGATTCCTCAACCTATGCCACCACCTCCAGGGGGTCTTACTCAGTTGGAAAGAAACATTCTCAGACTCCTATGGCTCCAAGAGTTCTTGCTACTCTTCAAGCTTGCCAAGTATGCTCCAAGTCCTTATATCAAACCCTTGAATCCTCCAACCTCCTAGCAAACATCCCCCATCAACTTGCACATAGGCAGTGTACACCCTTTTCTGCACCTCAGGTTCGTCGGGCTATGTATGTGGGGAATCAGGGGTGGAATTGTAGGTATTCATTCTAGTTTGTTGTTCACTCTTTGAAGTGGCTACAAGCCTACAAGTAGCTTAGTGTGATTTTTTGCTAGGCCATCTTCAGTAGTTATGGTTTGTTGTTTGTGGTGGATGCCCTAGCTAGTGTTTTAGAGTATATTCCCATAAAAATTAAGTAGTTTCCAATAATCAATACAAATGCTAATTTAATATAATAGTGAGTAGAATTTGTTCAGTAAGATCACTGGACAATTGGATGCTTGAATTAGACAACAAGGATCCTTGCTATGAGAAGTGCTTGACATTTGGAACCGATGCTTGGAGAGTTCAACACTTGAGGATTGATCTCTTCACATGTGTACACCTTGGAGAGTGAGCGCTTGACTCTATCTTGTATATTGCAATGGCACTTGGATGTCATTCATTAGACACCCTTAGTTTAAAGCTATGGGCCACATTAGTGTTAGTGGGCGCCCAATAACAATAATGTGGTCCATAGCCTTAAACTAAGGGTGTCGAATGCATGACATCCAAGGGTCATTACATCCCTACATCAAGCTTAGCCAACATTTCTCCAGAAAGTAATAAGGTGGCAACAATTATCATATCTCCATTAGGATCATATGTTAGGCAGAGCATCCAACTCAACAACCTCCACCTTAACAATTACTTCGCAAGTAAAATAAGAAATTGCCAATACATCCATAATGCTCCACTTTAAAATTATCGTGGGGAACCAAATATAGAATTTTGGCCTAAAGGAAATTTGACCAAGTAAATATTATATCCCATTGGAGCATATGTGTTGAGTAAGAGCATACGTAAGCTATATGTTCAGCTTGGACAACAAGAATACTCATCGTGTGAATTGTCTAACACTTCAAGCCCATTAATGTAAAGAGTAGCACTAGAGTATTTATCTCTTTACATGTGTACAACATGGAAAGTGAACAATTGAATTGCATACCTTATCTTGTAGATTAGGCACATGATTCAAGAAATTAACGAAAATTCAGAACAATTGGCAAGCATTTCGATTGTTTTACTCCTCTGATCAAATCTACTTGTAACAAAGTTTTGTAACTATATTTAAATGTATGGGCCTCACCTATGCAACTTTCCTTCATTTAAAGATAACTTCTTGTACTAATTCAGGTTTCTTTGTTCACATTGGACACCAACTAGCTTGCATGACTTCCCATGAACACCTAACACGGATGTTAGTCCCCACATAAGCCCTCGATTGTTCACGTGGGCCCTTGGATCACTATGCTTGAAGAGCTTGTGTAATATAAACTTAGAGAATATTCTACAGGATTTGGATGATAATTGAGAAATTAATGGTGGAGTTGGTGGTATTCATGCAAATTTGGTGTGCACCCTTTGAAGTGGCTACAAGTGGCTTAGTGTGATGCCTCGCGAGACCATGTTTTCTAGCTATGGTTTTTTGTTGATGGTGGATAGCCTAGCTAGGGTTTGGAAGCATTCCAACTGTCCACATTATTATTTTCCTTTCAACAATGGATCATCCCCAAGCTAGGGCTTCGATAGCCAAATCCACATACACATCTGGTACCATTACTAGACTAAGGTGCCAAACCATAGCAACCTCCAACCTATACAATCATGCCCCCAATCAACCTACACCCAAGAATGCACACTATTCTCTGCACGAGTGATCCATCAACCTATACTCCAAGTCCTTATATCAAACCCTTCAATTCACCAACCTCCTAGTTCACATCACCCATCAACCTGCACATAAGCAGTGTACACCATTTTCTGCACCTAAGGTTCATCGGCTATGTTTATGGAAAATCAAGGGTGGACTTGTAAGTATTCATGCTAGTTTGTTGTTCACTCTTTGAAGTGGCTACAAGTAGCTTAGTGTGATGCCTTGCTAGGCCATCTTTAGTAGTTATGGTTTGTTGTTCTTGGTCGATGCCCTAGCTAGTGTTTGGAAAAATTTGAAGTGTCCTATCATATGACAAGTATGAACGACATGTATCAACTTGTCATAGGCTAATTGGTATGTACTTATAACTTTATTTTTTGTATAAAGGAAGTACATTGCTGTCCACAATTTCTGTAGTTGAAGATCTAATTTTTATCATATATTCACACAGAGTTTAGTGTTGTTTATGGTGTTTCTCATATATGCTAATTTAGCATCTTGTGCCCATCATTTTAAATTGAATATAGTAGTCATCTAATAATTGTGTTTCGTAAATGAACCTATATTAGAATCGTTATAATTGTATTCATGTGAGGGTTGAAGGAGCTAGGGTTTGTGACAACCAAAATCTAGAGATGACATGATCTACTAGGGTTTGATATCTTTGGATGACAAGGAACTATGATATGTGGCGAAGAGACCCCATTGAAGACTTGGATCAGTATGCTTGGAGACCTTGTAGCATGTTAGCTTAGAATGTCTCTTAGAGGAATTGGATGATATAAGTCAAAGTTTAATGGCAGACTTGGGGGTATTCATGCTAGCTTGATGTGCACCCTTTGAAGTGGCAACAAGTGGCATAGTGTGATGCTTTTCTAGACCATACTTGCTAGTCATAGTTTGGTGTTCATGTTGGATACCCTACCTAGGGTTTCGAAACATTTCAAGTGTCCTAGTATTTTCAAGCTTAATGGACATGTTCCAATTTTTCATAAGCTAGTTCGGATGTACGTGTAAGTTTATTTGTTGTATAACAAAGTACCTTGTTGTCCACAAATTTTATACTTGTAGATCTGACTTTTAGAGTATATTACCATGGAAATTAAGTAGTTCCTAATGTTGGGTACAAAAGCTAATTTAATATAATAGTGAGTAGAATTCGTTGAGTAAGATCATTAGATGATTGGATGCTTGAATTAAAAAACAAAGATCCTTGCTATGAGAAGTGCTTGACATTTGGAACCCATGCTTGGGGAGTGCAACACTTGGGGATTGATCTCTTCACATGTGTACACCTTGGAGAGTGAGCACTTGACTTGTTATCTTGTATATTGCAATGACCCTTGGATGTAATTCATTAGACACCCTTAGTTTAAGGCTATGGGCCACATTAATGTTAGTGGGCACCGACTAACATTAATGAGGCCGATAGCCTTAAACTAAGGGTGTCTAATGAATGACATCGAAGGGTCATTGCATCCCTACGTGAAGCTTAGCCAACATTTCTCCAAAAGGTAATAAGGTGGCAACAATTAGCATATCTCCATTAGGATAATATCTTAGGCAGAGCAACCAACTCAACAACCTCCACCTTAAGAATACCTTGGCAACCAAAATAAGAAATCGCAAACACGTCCAAAATATTCCCCTTTAAAATTATTGTTGGGAACCAAAAATGGAATTTTGGACCAAAGAAAATTTGAGCAAGTAAATATTATATCCCACTGGAGCATATGTGTTGAGTAAGAGCATTCGTGTACTATATCTTCATCTTGGACAACAAAAATCCTCATAATGTGAATTGTCTAACACTTCAAGCCCATTAATGTAGAGAGCATCACTGGAGGATTTATCTCTTTACATGTGTACAACTTCGAAAGTGAACGCTTGAATTGGATACCTTACCTTGTAGATTTGGCACATGATTCAAGAAATTAAAGAAAATTCAGAAAAATTGGCAACCATTTCGATTGTTTTACTCCTCTGATCAAATCTACTTGTAACGAAGTTTTGTAACTGTATTTAGACATATGGGCCTCCCCTGTGCAACTCTCGTTCATTAAAATATAATTTCTTGTACTAATTCAGGTTTCTTTGTGCACATTGGACACCAACTAGCTTGCATGACTTCCCCTAAACACCTAGCACGCATGTTAGTCCCCACTTAGGCCCTAGATTATTCACGTGGGTCCTTGGATCACTATGCTTCAAGAGCTTGTATAATGTAATCTTAGAGAATATCCTAAAGGATTTGGATGATGTAAATGAGAAATTAATGGTGGACGTGGTGGTATTCATGCTAGTTTGGTTTGCACGCTTTGAAGTGGCTACAAGTGGCTTAGTGTGATGTCTCGATGGTTTGTTATTGATGGTGGATACCCTAGCTAGGGTTTGGAAGCATTCCAAGTGTCCACATTGTTCTTTTTCTTTCAACCATGGGTCATCCCCGAGTTGTGGCTGCGACAGCATAGGGTAAAATCTCAATCAAATCCACGTACACATCTGGTACCATTAACAAACTAAGGTGCCAAATCGTAGCAACCTCCAACCTATAGGCTCACGCCCCCAATCAACCTATGCCCAAGAATTCACATCGTTCTCTGCACTAGCGATCCCTCAACCTATGCCACCAACTCCAAGGTGTCTTGCTGAGCCAAAAAGAGATTTTCTCAGACGCCTGTGGCTCCAAGAGTTCTTGCTGCTCCTCGAACTTGCCAAGTATGCTCCAAGTCCTTATATCAAAAACTTGAATCCTCCAACCTCCTGGCTGACATCCCCCACCAACCTACACATAGGCAATGTACACCCTTTTCTGCACCTAAGGTTCGTCGGCTATGTCTGTGGGGAATCAAGGGTGGACTTGTAGTTATTCATGCTAGTTTGTTGTTCACTCTTTGAAGTGTCTACAAGTAGCTTAGTGTGATGCTTTTCTAGGCCATCTTCACTAGTTATGGTTTGTTGTTGATGGTGGATGCCCTAGCTAGTGTTTGGAAACATTTGAAGTGCCCTATCCTATAACAGGCATGAACGACATGTACCAACTTGTCATAGGCTTATTGGTATGTACCTCTAAATTTATTGTTCGTATAGATGAATTACATTGCTATCCACAATTTCTGTAGTTGAAGATCTAATTTTTACCATATATTCACATAGAGATTAGAGTAGTTTATGGTGTTGCTCATATATGCTAATTTAGCATCTTGTGCTCATCATTGTAAATTGAATACAGTAGTCATGAAATAATTGTGTTTCGTTAATGAACCTATACTAGAGTCCTTATAATTGTATTGATGCAAGCGTTGAAGGAGTTAGGGTTTGTGACAGCCAAAATCTAGAGAAGACATGATCTACTAGGGTTTTATATCTTTGGGTGACAACGAACTAGGATATGTGGCAAAAAGACCCCATCGAAGTCTTGGATCAATATTATTGGAGAGCTTGTAGCATGTAAGCTTAGAGAGTCTCCTACAGGAATTGCATGATATAAGTGAGAGATTAATGATGGGATTGGTGGTATTCATGCTAGTTTGTTGTGCCTCCTTTGAAGTGGCTACAAGTGGCATAGTGTGATGCCTTGCTAGACCATAATTTCTAGCCATATTTTGTTCATGGTCGATACCCTAGCTAGGGTTTGGAAGCATTCCAAGTGTCCTAGTATTTGTCAAGGTTAATGGACAGGTGTCAACTTTTCATAAGCTAGTTGGTAAGTACTTGTAACTTCATTTGTTGTATAACAAAGTACCTTGATGTGCACACATTTTATACTTGTGGATCTAACTTTTAGAGTATATTCCCATGGAAATTAAGTAGTTTCTAATGTTGGGTACAAATACTAATTTAATATAATAGGGAGTAGAATTTGTTGAGTAAGAACATTGGACAATTGGATGTTTGAATTAGTCAACAAGGATCCTTGCCATGAGAAGTTCCTGACATTTAGAACCCATGCTTGGAGAGTGCAACACTTGAGGATTGATCTCTTCACATGTGTTCACCTTGGAGAGTGAGCGCTTGACTCTTTATCTTGTATATTGCAATGGCCCTTGGATGTTATTCATTATACACCCTTAGTTTAAGGCTATGCCACGTCAGTGTTAGTGGGAGCCCACTAACAATAATGTGTTTCATATCCTTAAACTAATGGTGTCTAATGAATGACATCAGAGCTTTATTGCATCCCTACGTCAACCTTAGCCAATATTTCTCAAAAAGGTAATAAATTGTCAACAATTAGCACATTGTTCTTTTTCCTTCAACAATGGGTCATCCCCGAGCTGGGGCTTCGATACCATGGGCAAATAGCTCAGCCAAATCCACATACACATCTGGTACCATTAACAAAATAAGGTGCCAAATTGTAGCAACCACCAGCCTATAGGCTCATGCCCCTAATCAACCTGCACCCAACAATGCACACCGTTCTCTACATTAGCGATTCCTCAACCATACTGACCACCTCCAGGGCGTCTTACTCAGCCGGAAAGAGAAGTTCTCAGACTCCGACGGCTCCAAGAATTCATCCTCCTATTTGAGCTTGCCAAGTATGCTACATGTCCTTATATCAAACCCTTAAATCCTCCAACCTCCTGGCTCACATCCCCCATCAACCTACACATAGGCAGTGTACACTCCTTTCTGCACCTAAGGTTCGTCGGGCTATGTGTGTGGGGAAGCAAGGTGGACTTGTAGGTATTCATGCTAGTTTGTTGTTCACTCTTTGAAGTGGATACAAGTAGCTTAGTTTGGTGCCTTGCTAGGCCATCTTCGCTAGTTATGGTTTGTTGTTGATGGTGATGCCCTAGCTAATGTTTGGAACCATTTGAAGTGTCCTATCCTATGACAAGCATGAACGACATGTACCAACTTGTCATAGGCTAATTGGTATGTTTTTCTAACATTATTTTTTATATAAAGGAAGCATATTTCTAGGCACAATTCTATAGTTGAAGATCTAAAATTGACCATATATTCACAGAGATTAGAGTAGTTTATGGTGTTGCTCATATATGCTAATTTAACACCTTGTGACCATCATTTTAAATTGAATATAGTAGTTATGAAATAATTGTGTTTCGCTAATAAACCTATATTAGAGTCCTTATAATTGTATTGATGCGAGAGTTGAAGGAGCTAGGATTTTTGAAAACCAAAATCTAGAGACGACATGATCTACTAGGTTTTGATATCTTTGGGTAACAAGCAAGTAGGATATGTGGTGAAGAGAACCCATTGAAGACTTTGATTAGTATGCTTGAAGAGCATGTAGAATGTAAGATTAGATAGTCTACAAGAGGAATTGGATGATATAAGTGAGAGATTAATCATGGGTTTGGTGTTATTCATGCTAGTTTGTTGTGAACACTTTGAAGTGGCTACAAGTGGATTAGTGTGATGCCTTGCTAGAGCATATTTTCTTGTCATAGTTCGTTGTTCATGTTGGATACCCTAGCTAGGGATTGGAAGCAATCCAAGTGTCCTAGTTTTCATCGAGCTTAATGGACATGTGCCAACTGCATAAGCTAGTTGGTATGTACTTGTAACTTCATTTGTTGTATAACGAGGTACCTTGATGTCCACACATTTTATAATTGTCGATCAGAATTTTAGAGTACATTCCCATGGAAACTAAGTAGTTTCTAATGTTGGGTACAAATGCTAATTTAATTTAATAGTGAGTAGAATTTGTTGAGTAAAATCATTGGACAATTGGATGCTTGAATTAGACAACAAGGATCTTTGCTATGAGAAGTGCTTGACATTTGGAACCCATGCTTGGAGAGTGCAACACTTGAGGATTGACCTCTTCACATGTGTACACCTTGGAGAGTGAATGCTTGACTCCTTATCTTGTATATTACAATGGCCCTTGGATGTCATTCATTAGACAACCTTAGTTTAAGGTTATCAGCCACATTAGTGTTAGTGGGCACCCACTAACAGGTATGTGGTCCATAGCCTTAAACTAAAGGTGTCTAATAAATGACATCCAAGGATTATTGCATCCCTACGTCAAGCTTAACAAACATTTCTCCAAAAAGTAATAAGGTGGCAACAATGAGCATATCTCCATTAGGATCGTATGGTAGTCAGAGTAGCCAACTCGACAACCTCCACCTTAAGAATTCTTTGGCAACAAAAATAAGAAATCATCAACACATCCATAATATTCCCCTTTAAAATTATCGTGGGGAACCAAATATGGAATTTTGGCCTAAAGAAAATTTCACCAAATAAATATTATATCCCATTGGAGTATATGCGTTGAGTAAGAACATTCGTGCGCTATATGTTCAGCTTGGACAACAAGAATCCTAATCATGTGAATTGTCTAACACTTGAAACCCATTATTTTCAAGAACATCACTGGAGGATTTATCTCTTTACATGTGTAAAACCTGGAAAGTGAACACTTGAATTGGATACCTTATCTTGTAGATTAAGCACATGATTCAAGAAATTAAGGAAAATTCAGAAAAATTGGCAAGCATTTCCATTGTCTTACTCCTCTGATCAAATATACTTGTAACGAAGTTTTGTAACTGTATTTAGACAAACGGGTCTCGCTTGAGCAGCTCTCTTTCATTAAAAGATAACTTCTTGTACTAATTCAGGTTTCTTTATTCACATTCGACACGAACTAACTTGCATGACTTCCCCTAAAAACCTAGCACGCATGTTAGTCCTCACTTAGGCCCTAGATTATTCACATGGACAATTGGATTAGTATGCTTGGAGAGCTTGTAGCATGTAAGCTTAGAGAGTCTCCTTGAGGAATCAGATGATATAAGTGAGAGATTAATGGTGGGCTTGGTGGTATTTCATGCTAATTTGTTGTGCACCCTTTGAAATAGCTACAAGTGGCTTAGTGTGATACCTCGCTAGACTACGTTTTCTAGTTATGGTTTGTTGTTGATGGTGGATAACCTAGCTAGGATTTGGAAGCATTCCAAGTGTCCACATTGTCCTTTTTCTTTCAACAATGGGTCACCTCCGAGCTGGGGCTTCGACACTATGGGACAATAACTCAGCCAAATCCACCTCCAAGGCGTCTTACTCAGCTGGAAAGAGACATTCGCAGACTCCTGTGACTCCAAGAGTTCTTACTACTCTTCGAGCTTGCCAAGTATGCTCAAATTTTTTATATCAAACTCTTGAATCATCCAACCTCCTAGCCCACATCCGCCATCAACCTGCATATAGGCAGTGTACACTGTTTTCTGCACCTAAGGTTCGTCGGGCTATGTGTGTGGAGAAGCAAGGGTGGACTTGTAGGTATTCATGCTAGTTTGTTGTTCACTCTTTGAAGTGAATACAAGTAGCTTAGTGTGATGCCTTGTTAGGCCATCTTCACTAGTTGCGGTTTGTTGTTGATGGTGGATGCCCCTAACTAGTGTTTAGAAACATTTGAGGTGTCCTATCCTATGACAAGCATGAACAACATATACCAACTTGTCATAGGCTAATTGGTATGTACTCCTAACTTTATTGTTTGTATAAATGAAATACATTTATATGCATAATTTCTATAGTTATAGATCTAATTTTTACCATATATTCACATAGAGATTAGAGTAGTTTATGGTGTTGCTCATATATGCTAATTTAGCATCTTGTGCCCATCATTGTAAATTGAATATAGTAATCATTGGATCATTGTGTTTCGCTAATGAACCTATATTATGGCCATTATAATTGTATTGATGCGAGGGTTGAAGGAGCCAGTGTTTGTGACAACCAAAATCTAGAGAAGACGTGATCTACTAGGGTTTGATATCTTTGGGTACAACGAACTAGGATATGTGGAGAAGAAACCTGTTCGAAGACTTGGATCAATATGTTGGGAGAGGTTCTAGCATGTAATCTTAGAGAGTCTCCTAGAGGAATTGCATGATATAAGTGAGAGATTGGTTGTGCGTTGGCGGTATTCATGCCAGTTTGTTGTGCACCCTTTGGAGTGGCTACAAGTGGCTTAGTGTGATGCCTTGATAATATTTATCAAGCATAATGTATATGTGCCAACTTTTCGTAAGTTAGTTGGTGTGTACTTGTAACTTCATTTGTTGTATAACAAAATACCTTGATGAACACACATTTTGTACTTATACATCTGACTTTTAGAGTATATTCCCATGGAAATTAAGTAGTTTGTAATGTTGGGTACAAATGCTAATTTAATATAATAGTGAGCAGATTTTGTTAAGATAATTGGATGATTGAATTAGACAACAAGGATCCTTGCTATAAGAAGTGCTTGACATTTGGAACCCATGCTTGGAGAGTGCAACACTTGAGGATTGATCTCTTCACATGTGTACACCTTTGACTCTGGAGAGTGAGCGCTTGACTCTTTATCTTCTGTATTGCAATGGCCCTTGGATGTCATTCATTAGACACCCTTAGTTTAAGGCTATGGTCCAAATTAGTGTTAGTGGGACTAACAATAATGTGGTCCATAGCCTTAAACTAAGGGTGTCTAATGAATGACATCCAACGGTCATTGAATCTCTACGTCAAGATTAGCCAACATTTCTCCAAAAGGTAGTAAGGTGGCAAAAATTAGCATATCTTCATTAGGATCATAGGTAAGGCAGAGCAGCCAACTCAACAATCTCCACCTTAAGAATTAATTGGCAACAAAAATAAGAAATTGCCAACACGTCCAAAATATTCCCCTTTAAAATTATCGCGAAGAACCAAATATGAAATTTTGGCCTAAGGGAAATATGACCAAGTAAATATTATATCCCATTGGAGAATATGCGTTGAGTAAGAGCAGTCGTGCACTATATGTTCAGCTTGGACAACAAGAATCCTCATCGTGTGAATTATCTAACACTTCAAGCTCATTAATGTAGAGAGCATCACTGGAGGATTTATCTCTTTACATGTGTACAACTTTGAAAGTGAACTCTTGAATTGGATACCTTATCTTGTAGATTAGCTACACGATTCAAGAAATTAACGAAAATTCCAGAAAATTGGCAAGCATTTCGATTATTTTACTCCTCTAATCAAATCTACTTGTAACGAATTTTTGTAATTGTGTTTAGACATATTGGCCTCCCTTGTGCAACTCTCCTTCATTAAAAGATAACGTCTTCTACTAATTCAGGTTTCTTTGTTCACATTGGACACCAACTAGCTTATATGACTTCCCCTAAACACCTAGCACACATGTTAGTCCCCACTTAGCCCTTGGATTATTCACGTGGGCCCTTGGATCACTATGCTCTAAGAGCTTGTGTAATGTAAGCTTAGAGAATATCCTAGAGGACTTGGATGATATAAGAAAGAAATTAATGGTGTACTTGTTGGTATTTCTGCCAGTTTGGTCTGCAACCTTTGAAGTGGCTACAAGTGACATAGTGTGATGCCTCACTAGACCACGGTTTCTAGATATGGTTTGTTTTTGATGGTGGATACCCTATCTAGGGTTTGTAAGCATTCCAAGTGTCCACACTGTTCTTTTTCTTTCAACAATGGGTCATCCCCAATATGGGGCTTCAACACCATGGGGCAAAAGCTCAGCCAAATCCACGTACACATCAGGTACCATTAACACACTGAGGTTCCAAACTGTAGCAACCTCCAACCTAAAGTCTTACACCCCCAATCAACCTACTCGCAAGAATGCACAATGTTGTCTGCACTAGCGATCCTCAACCTATGCCACGACCTCCATGATGTCTTACTCAGCCGAAAATAGATGTTCTTAGACACCTGTGGCTCCACGAGTTCTTGCAACTCTTCGAGCTCACCAAGTATGCTCCAAGTCCTTATATCAATCCTTGAATCATCCAACCTCCTAGCTCACATCCCCCATCAACCTGCACATAGGCAATGTACACCCATTTCTGCACCTAAGGTTCGTCAGGCTATGTATGTGGGGAATCAAGGGTGGACTTGTATGTATTCATGCTAGTTTGTTGTTGACTCTTTGAAGTGGTTACAAGTAGCTTAGTGTGATGCCTTGTTAGGGCACCTTTACTAGTTATGGTTTGTTTTTGCTGGTGGATGCCCTAGCTAGTGTTTGGAAACATTTGAAGTTTCCTATCCTATGACAAGCATGAACGACATGTACCAACTTGTCATAGGCTAATTGGTATGTACTTCTAACTTTATTGTTTGTATAAATGAAGTACATTGCTATCCAAAATTTCTGTAGTTGAAGATCTAAATTTTACCATATATTCAAATAGAGATTAGAGTCGTTTATGGTTTTGCTCATATATGCTAATTTAGCATCTTGTGCCCTTCATTGTAAATTGAATATAGTAGTCATCAAATAATTGTGTTTCATTACTGAACCTATATTAGAGTCCTTATAATTGTATTGATGCGAGGGTTGAAGAAGTTAGGGTTTGCGACAACCAAAATCTAGAGAAGACATGATCTACTAGGGTTTGATATCTTTGGGTGACAAGGAACTAGGATATGTGGTGAAGAGACCCCATTGAAGACTTGAATCAGTATGCTTGAAGAGATTGTACCATGTAAGCTTAGAGAATCTCCTAGAGGAATTAGATGGTATAAGTCAGCGATTAATAGTGGGCTTGGTGGTATTGATGCTAGTTTCTTGTGCACCCTTTGAAGTGGCTACAAGTGGCTTAGTTTGATGCTTTAGTAGACCATATTTTCTAGTCATAATTTGGTGTTCATGTTGGGTACCCTAGCTAGGGTTTGGAAGCATTCCAACTATCCTACTATTTTAAACCTTAATGGACATGTGCCAACTTTTGATAAGCTAGTTGGAATGTACTTGTAACCTCATTTGTTGTATAATGAAGGACCTTGATGTCCACACATTTTGTACTTATAGATCTTACTTTTAGAGTATATTCCAATGGAAATTAAGAGTATCGAATGTTGGGTACAAATACTAATTTAATACAATAGTGAGTAGAATTTGTTGAGTAAGATCATTGGATGATTGGATGCTTGAATTAGACAACAAGGATCTTTGCTATGAGAAGTGCTTGACATTTGGAAACCATGCTTGCAAAGTGCAACACCTGAGGATTGAACTCTTCACATCTATACACCTTGGAGAGTGAGCGCTTGAATCTTTATCTTTTATATTGCAATGGCCCTTGGATATCATTTATTAGACACCCTTAGTTTAAGGCTATGGGCCACATTAGTTTTAGTGGGCGCCCACTAAGAATAATGTGGTCCATAGCCTTAAACTAAGGGTGTCTAATGAATGACATCCAAAGGTCATTGCATCCCTACGTCAATCTTAGCCAACATATATCCAAAAGGTAATAAGGTAGAAAAAAATAGCATATCTTCATTAATATCATATGTTAGGCAGAGCAGCGAACTCAACAACCTCCTCCTTAAGAATTCCTTGGCAACAAAAATAAGAAATCACCAACACATCCATAATATTCCCCTTTCAAATTATTGTGCAGAACCAAATATGGAATTTTGGCCTAAAGGAAATTTGACCAAGTAAATATTTTATCCCATTGGAGCATATGTGTTGAGTAAGAGCAATAATGCGCTATATGTTCAGCTTGGACAACAAGAATCCTAATCATGTGAATTGTCTAACACTTGAAGCCCATTAATGTAGAGAGCATCACTAGAGGATTTATCTCTTTACATGTATACAACTCGGAAAGTGAACGATTGAATTGGGTACATTATCTTGTAGATTAGGCACATGATTCAAGAAATTAACGAAAATTTAGAAAAATTGGCAAGCATTTCGATTGTTTTACTCCTCTAAACAAATCTACTTGTAGCGAAGTTTTGCAAATATATTTAGACATATGGGCCTCCCCTGTGCAACTCTCTTTCATTAAAAGATAACTTCTTGTACTAATTTAGGTTTCCTTGTTCAGATTGGGCACCAACTAGCTTGCATGACTTCCCATAAACACCTAGCATGCATGCTAGTCCCCACTTAGGCCCTGGATTATTCACATGGGTCCTTGGATCACTATGCTTGAAGAGCTTACATAATGTAAGCTTAGAGAATATCTTAGACGACTTGGATGATATAAGTGAGAAATTAATGGTGGACTTGGTGGTATTCATGCTAGTTTGTTCTGCACCCTTTGAACTGGCTATTAATGGCTTAGTGTGATGCCTCGCTAGACCATGTTTTCTAGTTATGGTTTGTTGTTGATGGTGGATACCCTAGCTAAGGTTTGGAAGCATTCCAAGTGTCTACATTGTTCTTTTTCTTTCAACAATGGGTCATCTCTGAGCTGGGGCTTCGATACCATGGGGTAATATCTTCGCCAAATCCACTTACACGTCTGGTACCATTAACAGTCTAAGGTAACAACCCAAGCATGCACACCGTCCTCTGCACTAGCGATCCCTCAACATATGCCACCATCTCCAGGGTGTCTTACTCAGCCGGAAAGAGACGTTCTCAGACTCTAGTGGATCCAAGAGTTATTATTTCTCTTAAAGCTAGCCACGTATGCTCCAAGTCCTTCTATCAAACCTTTGAATCCTCCAACCTCCTGGCTCACATCCCCCATCAACCTGCACATAGGCAGTGTACACCCTTTTCTGCACCTAAGGTTTGTCGAGCTATGTATATGGGGAATCAAGGGTGGACTTGTAGGTATTCATGCTAGTTTGTTGTTCATTCTTTGAAGTAGCTACAAGTAGCTTAGTGTGATGCCTTACTAGGCTATCTTTAGTAGTTATGGTTTGTTGTTCTTGGTGGATGCCCTAGCTAGTGTTTGGAAACATTTGAAGTGTCCTATCATATGACAAGCATGAACGACATGTACCAACTTGTCATAGGCTAATTGGTATGTACTTATAACTTTATTGTTTGTATAAAGGAAGTACATAGTTATCCACAATTTATGTAGTTGAAGATCTAATTTTTATCATATATTCACATAGAGATTAGAGTAGTTTATGGTGTTTCTCATATATGCTAATTTAGCATCTTGTGCCCATAATTATAAATAGAATATAACAGTCATCATGTAATTGCTTTTCGTTAATGAACCTATATTAGAGTCGTTACAATTGTATTGATCTGAGGGTTGAAGGAGCTAGGGTTTGTGACAACCAAATTCTAGAGAAGACATGACCTACTAGGGTTTGATATCTTTGGGTGACAAGGAACTACGTTATGTGGCGAAGATACCCCATCGAAGACTTGGATCAGTATGCTTGGAGAGCTTGTACCATGTAAGCTTAGAGAGTCTCCTAGAGGAATTGGATGATATAAGTGAGAGATTAATGGCGCACTTGGCGGTATTAATGCTAGTTTGTTGTGAACCCTTTGAAGTGACAACAAGTGGCTTAGTGTGACGCCTAGATAGACCATATTTGCTAGTCATGCTTTTTTTTTTCATGTTGGATACCCTAGCTAGGGTTTGGAAGCATTCCAAGGGTCCTAGTATTTGTCAAATTTCATGGACATGTGCCAACTTTTCATAAGCTAGCTGGTATCTACTTGTAACTTCATTTGCTGTATAACAAAGTACCTTGATGTCCATAGATTTTATAATTGTAGATCTAACTTTTTAATTATATTCCCATGGAAATTAAGTAGTTTCTAATGTTGGGAACAAATGCTAATTAAATATAATAGTGAGTACAATATGTTGAGTAAGATCATTGGACGATTGGATGCTTGAATTTGACAACAAGGACCCTTGCTATGAGAAGTGTTTGGCATTCAGAACCCATGCTTGGAGAATGCATCACTTGAGGATTGATCTATTCACATGTGTACACTTTGGAGAGTGAGTGCTTGACTCTTTATCTTGTATATTTCAATGGCCCTTGGATGTCATTCATTAGACACCCTTAGTTTAAGGCTATGGGCCACATTAGTGTTAGTAGGCGCCCACTAACAATAATGTGGCCCATATCCTTAAACTAAGGGTGTCTAATGAATTACATCCAAGGGTCATTGCATCCCTACGTCAAGCTTAGCCAACATTTCTCCAAAAGGTAGTACCGTGGCAACAATTACCATATCTCCATTAGGATCATATGTTAGGCAGAGCAACCAACTCAACAACCTCCACATTAAGAATTCCTAGCTAGAGTTTGGAAATATTTGAAGTGTCCTATCCTATGATAACCATGAAAGACATGTACCAACTTGTCATAGGCTAATTGGAAATTTAGTAGTTTCTAATGTTGGGTAGAATTTGTTGAGTAAGATCATTGGACGATTGGATGCTTGAATTAGGCAACAAGGATCCTTTCTATGAGAAGTGCTTGACACTTGGAACACATGCTTGGATAGTGCTACACTTGAGGATTGATCTCTTCACATGTGCACACCTTAGAGAGTGAGTGATTGACTCTTTATCTTGTATATTGCAATGACACTTGGATGTCATTCATTAGACACCCTTAGTTTTAGGCTATGGGCCACATTAGTGCTAGTGGGTGCCCACTAACAATAATGTGGTCCATAGCCTTAAACTAAGGGTGTCTAATGAATGACATCCAAGGGTCATTGCATCCCTACCCCAAGCTTAGCCAACATTTCTCCAAACGGTAATAAGGTGGCAACAATTAGCATATCTCTATTAGGATCATATGTTAGGCAGAGCAGCAAACTCAACAACCTCCACAATAAGAATTCATTCTCAACAAAAATAATAAATCGCCAACAATCCATAATATTACCCTTTAAAAATTATTGTGGGGAACCAAATACGGAAATTTGGCTTAAAGCAAATTTCACCAAGTAAATATTATGTCCCATTGGAGAAAATGCATTGAATAAGAGCATTCGTGCGCTATATGTTTAGCTTGGACAACAAGTATCCTTATCATGTTAATTGTCTAACACTTCAAGCCCATTAATGTAAAGAGCATCAATGGAGTATTTATCTCTTTACATGTGTACAAATTGGAAAGTGAACGCTTGAATTGGATACCTTATCATGTAGATTAGGCACATGATTCAAGAAATTAACGAAAATTCAAAAAAATTGGCAAGCATTTCGATTGTTTTACTCCTCTGATCAAATGTACTTGTAACGAAGTTTTGTAACTATATTTAGACATACACGTCTCCCCTATGCAACTCTCCTTCAATAAAGGATAACTTCTTGTACTAATTCAGGTTTCTTTGTTCACATTGGACACGAACTAGCTTGCATGACTTTCCCTAAACACCTAGCATGCATGTTAGTCCCCACTTAGGCCCTAGATTATTCACGTGGACCCTTGGATCACTATGAGTGAAGAGCTTGTATAATGTAAGCTTAGAAAATATCCTACAGAACTTGGATGATATACGTGAGAAATTAATGGTGGACTTGGTGGTATTCATGCTAATTTGGTGTGCACCATTTGAAGTGGCTACAACTAGCTTAGTACGCTAGACCACATTTTCTAGTTATGGTTTGTTGTTGATGTTGGATACGGTAACTAGGTTTTGGAAGCGTTCCAAGTGTTAAAATTGTTAATTTTCTTTCAACAATGGGTCATCCCCAAGCTGGGGCTGCGACACCATGGGGTAGTAACTCATCCAAATCCACATACACATCTGGTACCATTAACAGACTATGGTGCCAAACCGTAGCGACCTCCAACCTATAGGCTCACACCCCCAATCAACCTGCACCCAAGAATGCACATCGTTCTCTGCACTAGCAATCCCTCAACCTATGCAACCAACACCACGACGTCTTACTCAGCTAGAAAGAGACGTTCTCAGACTCCTATGGATCCAAGAGTTCTTGCTGCTCTTAGAGCTTGCCAAGTATGCTCCATGTCCTTATATCAAACCCTTCTAACATCCCGGCTCATATCCCTCATCAACCTTCACATATGCAGTGTACACCCCTTTCTGCACCTAAGGTTCGTCGGGCTATGTGTGTGGGGAAGCAGGGGTAGAATTGTAGGTATTCATGCTAGTTTGTTTTTCACTATTAGCTTAGTGTGATGCCTTGCTAGGCCATCTTCACTAGTTATGTTTTGTTGTTGATGGTGGATGCCTTAGCTAGTGTTTGGAAACATTTGAAGTGTCCTATCCTATGACAAGCATGAATCACATGTACCAACCTGTCATAGGTTAATTGGTATGTACTTCTAACTTTACGATTTGTATAAATGAAGTACATTGCTATCCACAATTTCTGTAGTTGAAAATCTAATTTTGACCATATATTCACATAGAGATTAGAGTAGTTTATGGTGTTGCTCATATATGCTAATTTAACATCTTTTGCCCATCATTGTAAATTGAATATAGTAGTCATCAAATAATTGTATTTCGTTAATGAATCTATATTAGAGTCGTTATAATTGTATTGATGGGAGGGTTGAAGGAGCTAGGGCTTGTGAAAACCAAAATCTAGAAAAGCATGATCTAATAGGGTTTGATATCTTTGGGTGACAAGGAACTAGGATATGTGACGAAGAGATCCCATTGAAGACTTGGATCAATATGCTTGGGGAGCTTGTAGCATGTAAGCTGAGAGAGACTTCTAGAGGAATTGGATGATATAAGTGAGAGATTAATGGTAGGCTTGGTGGTATTCATGCTAATTTGATGTGCACGCTTTGAAGTGGCTACAAGTGGCTTAGTTTGATGCTTTGCTAGACCATATTTGCTATGGTTTAGAAGCATTTGAAGTGTCTTAATATTTTCCAAGCTTAATGGACATATGCAAACTTTACAGGAGCTAGTTGGTATGTACTTGTAACTTCCTTTGTTGTATAATGAAGTACCTTGATTTCCACACATTTTATACTTGTAGATCTGACTTTTAGAGTATATTCCCATGGAAACTAATTAGTTTTTAATGTTGACTAAAAATGCTAATTTAATATAATAGTGAGTATAATTTGTTGAGTAAGATCATTGGACAATTCGATGCTTAAATTAAACAGCAAGGATCCTTGCTATGAGAAGTGCTTGACATTTGGAACCCATGCTTGGAGAGTGCAACACTTGAGGATTGATCTCTTCACATGTGTACACCTTGGAGAGTGAGCACTTGACTCTTTATCTTGTATATTGCAATGGCCCTTGGATGTCATTCATTAGACACCCTTAGTTTAAGGCTATGGGCCACATTAGTGTTAATGGGTGCCCACTAAGATTAATGTGGTCCATAGCCTTAAATTAAGGGTGTCTAATGAATGACATCCAATGGTCATTGGATCCCTACATCAAGCTTAGCCAACATTTCTCCAAAAAGAAATAAGGTGGTAACAATTAACATATCTACATTAGGATCATATGTTAGGCATAGCAGCCAACTCAACAACCTCCACCTTAAGAATTCATTGGCAACAAATATAATAAATCACCAACACATCCATACTTTAAAATTATTGTGGGGAACCCAATATGGAATTTTGGCCTAAAGGAAATTTGACCTAGTAAATATTATATCCCATTGGAGCATATGCGTTGAGTATGAGCATTCGTGCGATGTATGTTCAGCTTGGACAACAAGAATCCTCATCATGTGAATTGTCTAACACTTCAAGCCATTAATGTAGAGAGCATCACTGGAGGATATATCTCTTTACATGTGTACAACTTCGAAAGTGAACACTTGAATTGGATACCTTATCTTGTATATTAGGAACATGATTCAAGAAATTAACGAAAATTCGAAAAACATGGCAAGCATTTCGATTGTTTTACTCTGATCAACTCTAATTGTAATGAAGTTCTGTAATTGTATTTTGACATACGGGACTCCCCTGTGCAGCTCTCCTTCATTAAAAGATAACTCCTTGTACTAATTCAGGTTTCTTTGTTCACACTGGACACCAACTAGCTTGCATGACTTCCCCTAAACACCTAACACGCATGTGAGTCCCCACTTAGGCCCTGGATTATTCACGTGGGCCCTTAGATAACTATGCTTGAAGAGATTGTATAATGTAATATAAGAGAATATCCTAGAGAACTAGTATGATATAAATGAGAAATTAATGGTGGACTTCGTGGTATTCATGCTAGTTTTGTGTGCACCCTTTGAAGTGGCTACAACTGACTTAGTGTGATGCCTCGCTAGACCACATTTTCTAGTTATGGTTTATTGTTGATGGTGGATACCCTAGCTAGGTTTTGGAAGCATTCCAAGTGTCCACATTGTTCTTTTTCTTTCAACAATGGGTCATCCCTGAGTTGGGGCTTGACACCATGTGGTAATAGCTCAGCCAAATCCATGTACACATCTGGTACCATTAACAGACTAAGGCGACAAACCGTAGTGGCCTCCAACCTATAGGCTCACGCCCCCAATCAATCTACACCCAAGAATGCACATCATTCTCTACCCTAGCAATCCCTCAACCTATGCCACCACCTCCCAAAGTCATACTCAGCCAGAAAGAGACGTTCTCAGACTCATGTGGCTCCGTGAGTTCTTGCTGCTCTTCGATCTTGCCAAGTATGCTCCAAGTCCTTATATCAAACCCTTCAATCCTTCAACCTCCAGGCTCACATCCCCCACCAACCTGCAAATAGGCAGTGTACACCCTTTTCTGCACCTAAGGTTCGTCGGGTTATGTGTGTGGCGAATCAAGGGTGGACTTGTAAGTATTCATGCTAGTTTGTTGTTCACTCTTGAAAGTGGATACAAGTAGCTTAGTGTGATGCCTTCCTAGGCCATCTTCACTAGTTATGGTTTGTTGTTGATGGTGGATGCCCTAGCTAGTGTTTGGAAACATCTGAAGTGTCCTATCCCATGACAAGCATGAATGACATATACCAACTTGTCCTAGCCTAATTGGTATATACTTCTAACTTTATTGTTTGTATAAATGAAGTATATTGCTATCCACAATTTCTGTAGTTGAAGATCTAAATATTACCATATATTCACATAAATATTAGAATAGTTTATGGTGTTGCTCATATATGCTAATTTAGAATCTTGTGCCCATCATTGCAAATTGAATATAGGAGTCATCAAATAATTGTTTTTTGTTAATGAACCTATATTAGAGTCGTTACAATTGTATTGATGCAAGGGTTGAAGGAAATATGGTTTATGACAAGCAAATTCTAGAGAAGACATGACCTATTAGGGTTTGATATCTTTGGGTGACAAGGAACTAGGATATGTGGCGAAGAGACCCGATCGAAAAGGTATTCATGCTAGTTTGTTGTGAACCCTTTGAAGTGGCAAGAAGTGGCTTAGTGTGATGCCTTGCTAGACCATATTTGCTTGTCATACTTTGTTGTTCATGTTGGATACCCTAGCTGGGGTTTGGAAGCATTCCACGTGTGCTAGTATTTCTCAAATTTAATGGACATGTGCCCACTTTTCATAAGCTAGTTGGTATGTACTTGTAACTTCATTTGTTGTATAACAAAATACCTTCATGTCCATACATTTTATACTTGTAGATCTGACTTTTTGATTATATTCCCATGGAAATTAAGTAGTTTCTAATGTTAGATACAAATGCTAATTTAATATAATAGTGAGCAGAATTTGTTGAGTAATATTCATTGGACGATTGGATGCTTGAATTAAGTAACAAGGATCCTTGCTATGAGAAGTGTTTGACATTTGGAACCCTTTTTGGAGAGTGCAACACTTGCGGATTCATCTCTTCACATGTGTACACCTTGGAGAGTGAGCGCTTGACTCTTTATCTTGTATATTGCAATGGCCCTTGGATGTCATTCATTAAACACCTTTAGTTTAAGGCTATGGGTCACATTAGTGTTAGTGGGTGCCCACTGACACTAATTTTGCCCATAGCCTTAAACTAAGGGTGTCGAATTAATGACATCCAAGGGTCATTGCATCCCTATGTCAAGCTTAGCCAACATTTCTCCAAAAGGTAATAACGTGACAACAATTAGCATATCTCCATTAGGATCATATGTTAGGCAAAGAAGCCAACTCAACAACCTCCACCTTAAGAATTCTTAGCTAGTGTTTGAGAACATTTGAAGTGTCCTATCCTATGATAACCATGAACGAAAAGCACCAACTTGTCATAGGCTAAATGGAAATTAAGTAGTTTCTAATGTTGCGTACAAATGCTAATTTAATATAATAGTGAGTAGAATTTGTTAGGTAAGGTCATTGGACAATTGGATGCTTGAATTAGAGAACATGGATCCTTGCTATGAGAAGAGATAAATCCTCCAATGATGCTCTCTACATTAATGGCTTGAATTGTTAGACAATTCACATGATGAGGATTCTTGTTGTCCAAGTTGAACATATAATGCACGAATGCTCTTACTCAATGCATATGCTCCAATGGGATATAATATTTACTTGCTCAAATTTCCTTTAGGCCAAAATTCCATATTTGGTTCCTCACGATAATTTTAAAGGGGACTATTATGAATGTGTTGGTGATTTCTTATTTTCGTTGCCAATGAATTCTTAAGGTGGAGGTTGTTGAGTTGGCTGTTGTGTTTAACATATCATCCTAATCGAGATATGTTAATTGTTACCACCTTATTACCTTTTGGAGAAATGTTGGCTAAGCTTGACATAGGGATGCAATGACCCTTGGATGTCATTCATTAGACACCCTTAGTTGAAGGCTATGGACCACATTAGTTTTAGTGGGCACCCACTAACAATAATGTGGTCCATAGCCTTAAACTAATGGTGTCTAATGAATGACATCCAAGAGTCATCGCATCCCTATGTCAAGCTTAGCCAACATTTCTCCAAAAGATAATAAGGTGGAAAAAATTAGCATATCACCATTAGGGTCATATGTTAGTAGGCAAAGCGGCCAACTCATGACCTCCACCTTAAGAATTACTTGACAAGAAAAATAAGAAATTGCCAACACATGCATAATGTTCCCCTTTAATATTATCATGGGGAACCAAATATGGAATTTTGGCCTAAAGAAAATTTGACCAAGTAAATATTATATCCCATTGGAGCATATGCATTAGGTAAGAGCATTCGTGCACTATATATTCAGCTTGGACAAGAAGAATATTCATCGTGTGAATTGTCGAACACTTCAATCCCATTAATGTAGAGAGCATCACTAGAGGATTTATCTCTTTACATGTGTACAACTTGGAAAGTGAATGTTTGAATTGGAAACCTTATCTTTTAGATTAGGCACGTGATTCAAGAAATTAACGAAAATTCAGAAAAATTGGCAAGCATTTCGATTATTTTACTCCTCCGATCAAATCTACTTGTAACAAAGTTTAGTAACTATATTTAGACATATGGGCCTCCCCTATGCAACTCTCATTCATTAAAAGATAACTTCTTGCACTAATTCAGGTTTCTTTGTTCACACTGGACACCAACTAGCTTGCATGACTTCCCCTAAACACCTAGCATGCATGTTAGTCCCCACTTAGGCCCTGGATTATTCATGTGGACCTTTGGATCACCATGCTTGAAGAGCTTGTATAATATAAGCTTAGAGAATATCCTACGGAACTTGGATGATATAACTGAGAAATTAATGGTCGACTTTATTATATTCATGCTAGTTTCGTGTGCACCAATTGAAGTAGCTACAAGTGGCTTAGTGAGATGCCTCGCTAGACCACGTTTTCTAGTTATGGTTTGTTGTTGATGTTGGATACCCTAGCTAGGTTTTTGAAGCGTTCCAAGTGTTAAAATTTTTCTCTTTCTTTCAACAATGGGTCATCCCTGAGCTGGGGGGCTTCGACACCATGGGGCAATAGCTCAGCCAAATCCACATACACATCTGGTACCATTAACAAACTTAGTTTCCATACCGTAGCGACCTCCAACCTGTAGGCCCATGCCCCCAATCAAATTGCACCTAAGAATGCACATCGTTCTCTGCACTAGTGATCCCTCAACCTGTGCTACCACCTCTAGGGCGTCTTACTCAGCCGGAAAGAGACGTTCTCAGACTCTTATGGATCCAAGAGTTCTTGCTGCTCTTAGAGCTTTCCAACTATGTTGCAAGTCTTTATATCAAACCCTTGAATCATCTAAGCTCTCAGCTCACATCACCCATCAACCTTCACATAGGCATTGTACACCCCTTTCTGCACCTAAGGTTCGTCGATCTACGTGTGTGGGGAAGCAAGGTGGACTTGTAGGTATTCATGCTAGTTTGTTGTTCACTCTTTAGAGTGGATACAAGTAGCTTAGTGTGATGCCTTGCTAGGCTATATTCACTAGTTATGCTTTGTTGTTGATGGTGGATACCCTAGCTAGTGTTTGAAAACATTTTAAGTGTCCTATCCTATGACAAGCATTAATCACATGTACCAACTTGTCATTGGCTAATTGGTATGTACTTCTAACTTTATTATTCGTATAAATGAAGTACATTGATATTCACAATTTCTGTAGTTGAAAATCTAATTTTGACCATACATTCACATAGAGATTAAAGTAGTTTATGGTGTTGCTCATATATGCTAATCTAACATCTTGTGCCCATCATTGTAAATTGAATATAGTAGTCATCAAATAATTGTGTTTCGTTAATGAACCTATATTATAGTCGTTATAAACATTTTGACGTAAGGGTTGAAGGAGCTAGGGTTTGTGAAAACCAAAATCTAGAGAAGACATCATCTACTAGATTTTGACATATTTGGGTGACAAGGAACTAAGATTTGTGGCGAAGAGACCCCATCGAAGACTTGGATCAGTATTAGGCACATGATTCAAGAAATTAACGAAAATTCAAAAAAATTGGCAAGCATTTCGATTGTTTCACTCTGTTGTCGCACAGATTGTCACGACAACGCTCAGACCGGGGGCTGTCACTCTGATCCCCGATCTCTCTGTTTAAGCCTGTCTCCCACAGCAAAGTGGGGTAGACCCTGAAAGGAAAAGGACGACCAACTGCGAACCAGTTGGTTTGGGAGACACGAAAGAGAAAAGCACTAAGTAGATTTGTTTAATTTGATGGACCAGTGCCTTATGGGTTTGGTGTCAAAAAGATCACTTAACAGATGTTGCAGAAATGTAAACTGTGCACAACAATCATTTAACATCAAATAACTTCGAAAAATGCAAGATATCAGTAAATTCACAATGCTTTTTACAATGATCTGGCAAATAGCTTTGAGAGATAGAACAGTGCGAATTCGAACATTAACCAGATATCATATTTCAAGCATGCCAAATTTCATAAAATATAAACATTCATCCCACGTCAAAACTTTAATCTCATCAAGCAAAATAGAACGTGATAGAATTTCCAGGCTAAGACTTTAACTGGCAAAATATTTCCACGACGTTATTTTTTTATGCTTTTCCGACAAAAATAAAATTTTCAAGCTAAAAATCTGAACTAGAACAAAATTTAAAATCCAATCTAAAGTTCCTAAGAAATATATTTTTTATGATTTTTTTTTTCTTTATTTATTATATATATTTTTTATTTTTATTAAAAAAAAAAAAATCTCATCTAATCTAATAACTAAAACTAGAAAAATCAAAATTTAATATCTATAACCCTAAAGCAAAAACCCTAAGATCCTTTTTATGAATTTTTATTTTATATAAAAAAGATAAATATTAAACCTAAACTATGTAACATATATTATAATGAAACTAAAACTTAACAAAACAAAAACTAAACGTAATAAAACCAAATGAAATCTAACTAAACGTATTTTAAAAAGAAAAATCAACGCATACGCATTGATCTAAAACTAAAACGTAACCCATGAAAAATCGATTTTAATTCGAAACCTATGCTAACGCGTACAGCTCCAAAACAAACGCAATTGATTTGTGCTTGCAGGCTTGCGCGAACAGGCTCGAGGGTTTGACGGTGGGCAGAGGAAAAGAACACGGAGACGATGGGAACGGACGGGTATGAACTGATGGTGTATGCAGGCGTGCGCACGGGGTCTGATACTCAACGACAGCGAACAAGCGGAGAGGAAAATCAACGCTTGAATGTAGGAACTGGAGCTGCGTTGATGGGAAAGGCCTACAAAAATAATGCTTGCACTCTGATCATAAACGCAGGCAGAGAAGGGGTGGGGGCATGTGCTTACACACTTGGGCAGCAGCAGAAAACGTAGCAGCAAAAGAGATTTGGCACAATAAAAAAAATCGAGAATGCCCTGCAGTTTAACGTGCTAGATATGGAGAAAGCAGCCAACATGCGGATAGAGCTATGCACATTGATCAGAAAGGGCAATAAAATGTTTACCCAGAATGCTGAAAAATCAGAGCTGACACCCACACTCTTGGATACTTAAAACATTACCTTGTTCATGAAATACCTGGCCCGTATTGATCGCTTTGTGCGTTTGAAAATTCGCTGGACAGCTGAAGGATACTTTGCTGCAACAAAATCGATTTCGTGTTTTCTTTTAACTACTTGATGAGGGCAGGGAATGATTTGTGAGATTTTATCTCAGACCTACAACCTGAAATGGAAGACAAAAACCTGGAGAATATATGCCCAAAAAATGTGAAACCCTGGAAAACTGATTAAAAATTTCAAAATTTCAGCTCTATAAAGCCAGATTTATCAGTTATTATTGAAAAATTTTGAGAACTTCAGATAGCTAATGAAATGCTTTAGGAAAATCTCTCATGCAATTCAGAAAAAAGACTAAATGATTAACCCAGGATCAAAACCAGCTGGGCTCTGCAAAAAGTGCTTATGGGAGTTGGCTGGTTCAGCCGAGAACTTCCCCAAACACCCACTGATCCTCAAGGGTTTCCTGCACAGCTCACTTCAACCATCAAATAAGAGAGAAAAAGCAGTACTAGATCTCAAACAACAATGGAGATACCTGCCATTACATCAGAAACCCTAATACTACTCAAACCCTAGCATGTGAACAAGATACCTATGCTCAAAAATACTCTTCATTAAGCTGTCATTAACGGATGAAAATTAAAATATGCAAAAATGAAATTTCTCACAACACTTTAAGAGAGTAACACCAGCAAGCTTTTGACCCGAAAGTATTCTTTATTAGCACCAGAAACGTTTACAAGAGAGCTTCTTCAGCACAAGACTCAAAGATCCGATATGATCTCAAATGACCCCTAGCACCCTATTTAAAGGAAAAAATCCTAACGGCTAGTTTGAGTGATCCATGTCAAAACGATCTTGACCGTTGATGAGAATCAAGACATCTCTTAATCTCATCCGTCGAATTTTTTAATGCATTTAAAAATTGAAATTCTCAAAATATTATTATTTTATTATTTTTTTAATTTTTTTATTATTTTTTAGTATTTTATTTTTTTATATTTTTTTATATTTTATCATGGATCATCAAACATAGCCTTTGGAAAAATTTCCCTAGGACCTAGGACTTAAGACGCATGAGGGGATTAACATTTCCTAACCCTCGAGACACTTTTCATCATGACTTTTACAATTTTACATCTTCAAGGGGGGGAAAGCCCTTTGACATAGACCCTCATAGACCACCCAGTCCTGCGACCAAACATAATCTAGCAGATCAACACACTAGGATTCTCCTAAGACTCTAATGATAAAATTCATTCTGGCTTTGGGGTCAGGTTGAAGGAAAACTCTGCCGATCATGGATCGGTGAGACGAACAACCTTCCGAATGAAGATTATCACTAGAAAATTAGGTCCACCCAGGCAATTTACGTACATGACTCAGCTCTGCTAAGATTATTTACATCAAAATGCAGACTGGGTTTACAACTTTAATAAGATCAGGAGAATGATGATGATTGTTGAATGGCACGAACATCTCGATCAAGCGTTGTTCCCTTTTGCGAAAAAAAGGGGGGTGTACTGCTATGGGTAGTTGACACGCAGCGGTCAATATCTGGCTCTACTTGGGGACACGTTGCTGCACTGTAGGAATGTGAGAATCCATAATCTGCACCCATACAATACCAATGAACACATAAGTAGCGTCCATTCAAAAATCATCATATAACATTTAAGCACATGAAATATAGAAGCTCTTCATTTATCAACTATCTAATAACATGAAATGTAAATCTAATTCTAAAACAGAAACGAAATGCTGAAAATGACAAGGAGTAGGGTTAGAAATACAATACAAAGGATGCCCCGTGGCATCAGATATCATCTTTGAAGAACAGCTTAAGCATTTGGCCATTCGCAGGTAGATCAAGTGGTTCGCCATCCAATCTGCTCAAAAGGTGCCTCTACAATGACAAGTTGTAGGGGCAGGGCAGCAAGCTTCTGTTTCACAGTGAATAGTTGACAGGCTTGACAATTTCTAACGAACCTATGCACATCAGAAAAGATTGATGGCCAATAATAACCAGCTCTCAGGATTTTGTGGGCGGTAGTTCTAGCAGCATAATGACCACCACAAAATCCTGAATGAAACTCAGAGATTAACTTCTTGGACTCAACGTCATTAACACATCTAAGCACTATGCCCTCAGGATTCCGCCATCCAAGGCCATCCTTCATAAGGAAATACTTAGTAGTTTTCAATCTAAGAGCCCTTCTCTTATGAGCAACTAAATGGTTAGGACATGCAAGATTCATCAAGTAATAAATTATGTCCTTATACCACTCATGCTCTGCTAATCTTTGCAACTCAGGCGAAGATAAATCGCTAACACAAAACAAACCAAGAGTCTTTTCATTACTTTCAGTCAACATCTGAGCCAATCCTTGGCCTTTAACTAGCTTAGTGGGTTTTATTTCTAAATCATATTCTTGTATCTTAGTAACCCACCTAGCACGAGTCCCTAAACAATCAGTTTGAGTTAATATATCTTTGACAGCAGAATGTGGGACGAAAGCAATGATTTTAGAATATCCCACATAAGTTTTGAAGTGCTTTAGAGACTTGACCAAGGCATAAGCTTGCTTTTCCATGGTATTCTACTTCAATTCAAAATTTTGAAGTGCTCTACTCATGAAAGCAATGGGCTGCTCGTGACCTTCTTTATTCTTTTGAAGCAGGACACCAGCAATGGTATCTTCGGAAGCGAAAGAAAAAATCATGAAATCCTTGGAGTAATCGGGACTAACTAAGGCATGAACTCTTGCAATAGCACATTTGATTTCCTGAAAAGCCCTTTTGCCATCTTCTTGCCAAACAAATCTTGCATCTTTCTTTAAAAGGCTTTGAATGGGCTTAGCTATTTCTACGTAATTTGGAATAAATATTCTAATGAAATTTATCTTTCCAAGCAAAGATTGAAGGGTTTTGAGATTATGGGGAAGGGGAATCTTTTGAATTGCTTCAATTCTTTCAGGATCGATCTTGATTCCATCCTTAGAAATGATATGGCCTAGTAATTTCCCCTCGATTACCCCAAAAACAGATTTAGCCGGATTCAAAGAAATCTCGTATTCTCTACATCTATCGAAAACTTGCCTAAGATGATTTACATGACTGATACCATCTTTAGAGAAAACAGTAAGATCATCTTGATAAATCTCAATAATTTTCCCGATTAATCCCTTGAAGGCATAATCCATTGCCCTTTGGAATGTAGCCCCAGCGTTTGTTAATCCAAACGGCATTCTGATGTATTGAAAGGTACCCCATGGTGTGGTGAATGTGGTTTTATGTCGATCTTCCTTTTTAACCCATACCTGATTGTACCCGGAAATTCCATCTAGCAGCGACATCATTCCAGAACTGGTTACCCTTTGCAACAAATTTTCCATGTTTGGAAAAGGGTAATTGTACTTCTTGCATGCTAGATTAAGGTTTCGGAAATCGACACAAAGCCTTATCGTACCATTCTTTTTCCTAACAATCACAAAATTTGAACACCATGTCGAATGCCTAGTTTGAGCAATAATTCCTGCTGCAAGCATTTTCACAAGTTCTTTTTGAACTAACGTCGCTAATTTAGGATTAATTTGCCTAAGTTTCTGGCAAAAGGGTTTAGAATTTTCATATTTTAAAGGGATAGTATGTTCCATGACATCTTCCCTATAACCCTTTAATTCATCATAAGAAAAGGTTAAAACATCTCGATATTCACGAAGTAAATCAGTTAACCTTTTCCTTTCCTCCACACTAGTACCTTTATCGATTTTAAC
Source organism: Pinus taeda (assembly GCA_000404065.3). Classification (NCBI taxonomy): domain Eukaryota; kingdom Viridiplantae; phylum Streptophyta; class Pinopsida; order Pinales; family Pinaceae; genus Pinus; species Pinus taeda. The sequence goes on along the minus strand of APFE031415871.1, from coordinate 96,992 downwards.
AATTTTTGGGTTTTCAGCGGTACCAATATTTATTTCGAGATATTCGCCAGGATCCATCTTATTTTCTTCTCTCAGCTTCGTGGCATCATGCTGGTCAAAATGTTGCTCTAAGGCAACTACATTCCTCGGAGTAGGATTTATGATATGCTCATGATTTAAAGATCCATCCTCCTCAGAATCTATCCGGAAACCTTCAAACTCATCCAAACTGTTAAGAAAAGGAATGACTTGCTTTTCATCATTGAAAATCTGCCAATGCTCTGAGTTATTTGGAACATATGGTCTAAATATTACTTCCGTTTTGATCTTATCTTTAATTATCTCATCAGATAACTGGAAAGTAGTAGCAGCTACAGCAAGTTCATCTGCCAATCTATTTTGCTCTCTCGGAATGGCTTCAAGGTCAAGGGCATCAAAGTGCTCCATAGTATCCCACACAGCATTTCGATAGTTCTTTAGTCTTTTATTTTTGCATGTAAATTTATTTTTAAGCTGCATGATAACTAAATCAGAATCCCCCTTAATGCTAAGCAACTTAATCTTCAAAGATTTTGCCAATTCAAGGCCCAACAATATAGCCTCATATTCAGCGACATTGTTGGTTGCTTCGAATTCTAATCGATAGGCAAACTTGAAAATGTGATCTAGGGGAGATTTAAGCACTATTCCAGCACCTTTGCCATGCCTAGATGCTGCACCATCGAAGCACATATACCAAACTTTATCCTTTAGATCCTTAATCTTATCATCGGGAGGAATTATAAAATTAGACATGATGGCATAGTTCTCGATGTCAGATTGTTCTTCGATTATCTCATTGTGAGGCTTTTTAGGATCCTCGACATGAAATTTTCTTTCGGGCTCTCTATTTAGTCTAACAAAACCATCACCCCTAGGAGAAGGAATCATAGCATATGACCAATTCATTTGAATGCTTCCTCCTAGATCAGAGGCCCACTTTCTGGATAACAGCATACCCCAGGCATCAAGTACATCCACGACAACAATATCCATGACAATCATGATGTCCGGGTAAATTGATAAATGAACTTGCAAATCTTTGATCAAACCATGCACTTTAATTTTCTTAGAATCCATGGCACATATGTTATAGTAAGGTCTAGAAACTCTTAAGTTAAGTTGTTCCATGACCCTTTTAGTCATTACACAAGCTGATGCACCAAAATCCAACATGCAATTATTCAATTTATATCCATTAATTAACAAGGTAATAAAGAAAGGTTGGTGATCTTTGTTATTAACATCTAAGCTTTGCAAGTATATGGGAGCATCATGATAGTCAATTTCCCGAGTCCTCTATTGAGAAGTATTTATTTGAGGACCTTGGATAGCTTTTAGCAATTTGTCTCTTTGGGAAGGGATTTTGGCAATCTCGGAGACAGGAACCCAGATTTTGGCATTGTTAAACCAACTTCCCAAATCAACATCTAATCCAGAGTTTTCACCAGGGCAAAAAGTTCGAGGGGGAATTTGATTCCCGCTTTGATCTTTATCCCTTCTCTGATAGGTCAAACCCTTATCTCTAGCAAATTCCAGGATTTTGCTCGGGAAGAGGGTCTTTTCACCATATAACCTAGCCAAAATGTCATCTTCATTTTCAAGGTTATTTATACTAAAAGCTGATGAAGGATTCATAAATTCATGACTCTTTTCCTTGACCTCCATCCAATCATTCATAGACAAAGGGAACTTGCTACCAACTACATTTATCTGATCACCTGTCCCAAACATTCCATTATCTAAAATTCTTCTAACGATGGGACAAGTGGCCTCTTCATGAAGAGCATCACAAACCTGACAGTGAGGGGGAGCATTATCAACCAAATTAGCTAGCGGATTAGGAGGTCTCTGCTCACTAGATTGACCCTTCCTTTGCCAATTGTTATTTCTATTATTATTTCGAGGCTGGAAATTTTGTATTTGCGTTCTTTCCATCTAGACCAACCTATTCTGTAAAGTGGCTATTTCCTTAGTATGATTGAGTTCCATGGTTTCAATCTTTTGAAGCAATTTTAGAACAAGTTCACTTTCAGGTTCTTGAACTGCTTTTCCTTTAGGTTCTTTTACTTTGGTAGCAGCTCTGTTGAAACCTGGGATCTCAGATTTTCCCGATGCTGCCTTGTCCTTTTCAAGTTATATAGCTAAGGCTTGGCAATCCCTATAATCATTAAGTCTAGCACGCCTTAACTCATAAGATGGCGGCTCAGGACTAAAGGCATCGATGTAAAAGTCTCGAAGAGACTTGTCAGTAGGTTTATAATCTTGAGGTAATTCCTTAATAATGTCATTAAACCTTTTATTAAATTCTTCAGCAGATTCGTTTTATCTCTTTTTGATTATGCTGATGGCTTTTACAAGGTGTCTTCCCTCTCGTTTATCCCCATACTTTTCTTTAAAGGCATTAACAAACGATTGTAAGGAATCAAATGAATTTTGAGGCTTTTCAGTAAACCAATCTAGAGCATCACCCTCCAAAGTTAGAACAAAAAGGGTCATTTTAACATTTTCATGATTAAAATTAGCAGACCTTGCATATTTCCCCAACCATGAACTAAAAGCTTTCAGATGCGAATTGGCACTGATTGCGTTGTCTCCCTGAAAGATAGGCAATTTATCCATTCCATGTTTTGGAGTATCATTGGGATAACCTCGAATATTAGCAAATTTACATGGGGAGAAGATGTCCATGATGTCGTGCTCAACTGGACGAGTAAAAAATAGATGGATATCAGAAAGGGCTTCTTGTCCGAGATTAACAAGAAGTGTACGAGAAGAGAGTTTGTGCAATCATACTCTGAGGGCCCTTTCAGGATCAGGAGCAGGATTGCACAGACTACTTGGATGCCTTCTAGTATACACCCTTGAAGATAATATCTGAGGTGGAGTCGCCACCCGGACAGGAAGTGAAACACGGTAAAGCTTGGAAGGGAAGGACCAAGGACAGAAAAACTTTGTCCCCGGCAACGACGCCAAAAAATGTTGTCGCATAGATTGTCACGACAACGCTCAGACCGGGGGCTATCACTCTGATCCCCGATCTCTCCGTTTAAGCCTATCTCCCATGGCAAAGGGGGGTAGACCCTAAAAGGAAAAGGACGACCAACTGCGAACTAGTTGGTTTGGGAGACACGAAAGAGAAAAGCACTAAGTAGATTTGTTTAATTTGACGGACCAGTGCCTTATGGGTTTGGTGTCAAAACGATCACTTAACAGATGTTGCAGAAATGTAAACTGTGCACAGCAATCATTTAACATCAAATAACTTCGAAAAATGCAAGATATCAGTAAATTCACAATGCTTTTTACAACGATATGGCAAATAGCTTTGAGAGATAGAACAGTGTGAATTCGAACATTAACCAGATATCATATTTCAAGCATGCCAAATTTCATAAAATATAAACATTCATCCCACATCAAAACTTTAATCTCATCAAGCAAAATAGAACGTGATAGAATTTCCAGGCTAAGACTTGAACTGGCAAAATATTTCCACGATGTTATTTTTTTATGCTTTTCCGACAAAAATAAAATTTTCAAGCTAAAAATCTGAACTAGAACAAAATTTAAAATCCAATCTAAAGTTCCTAAGAAATATATTTTTTATGATTTTTTTTATTTTTTTTATTTTCTTTTTTATTTTATTTTTTTTTTATTAAAAAAAGAAAAAAAAAATCTAATCTATCTAATAATTAAACTACAAAAAATCAAAATTAATATCTTAAAACCCTAAAGCAAAACCCTAAGAGCCTTTTTATGAATTTTATTTTATATAAAAAAGATAAATATTAAACCTAAACTATGTAACATATATTATAATGAAACTAAAACTTAGCAAAACAAAAACTAAACGTAATAAAACCAAATGAAATCTAACTAAACATATTTTAAAAAGAAAAATCAACGCATACACATTGATCTGAAACTAAAACGTAACCCATGAAAAATCGATTTTAAATCGAAACCTACGCTAACGCATACAGCTCCAAAACAAACGCAACTGATTTGTGCTTGCAGGCTTGCGTGGACAGGCTCGAGGGTTTGACGGCGGGCAGAGGAAAAGAACATGGAGACGATGGGAACAGACAGGTATGAACTGATGGTGTATGCAGGTGTGCACACGGGGTCTGATACTCAATGGCAGTGAACAGGCGGAGAGGAAAATCAACGCTTGAATGCAGGAACTGGAGCTGCGTTGATGGGAAAGGCCTACAAAAATAATGCTTTCATTCTGATCATAAACGCAGGCAGAGAAGGGGTGGGGGCGTGTGCTTACAGGCTTGGGCAGCAGCAGAAAACTTAGCAGCAAAAGAGATTTGGCACAATAAAAAAAATCGAGAATGCCCTGCAGTTTAACGTGTTGGATATGGAGAAAGCAGCCAACATGCAGATAGATCTATGCACATTGATTAGAAAGGGCAATAAAATGTTTACCCAGTGTAAAGACTCTGGACATGACATATCTCCACAATGGTATGATATTGTCCACTTTGGGCCTAAGCCCTCATGGATTTGCTTTTGGGTTTACCCCAAAAGGCCTCATACCAATGGAGATATTTGTCCATCCTTATATACCCATGATCCTCCCCACTTCTAGTCAATGTGGGACTTTGGTCGTATACCCAACAATCCTCCCCTCGAACAAAGGACCATCGAGCCTCCCCTCAAACGATTATCCATTCGTCCACTCTCTACCAACCAGGATTCTCCGCTCCAATGCGTTGGAAGCACACGCTTTACATGGAGCACCACCTGCCTTGAGAGCTTGCTCTATCCTAGGTCAACTCCTCTTCACCGTGTTGGGACCAGGACACGTCCATGAAGAATCTAGAGCACACCGCCTATTTAACCGAGCTCATCCACGGATCCCATCGTGATATTACCGGCGCCCACCACCTTCGTTCGGCATTCCGAGGATTCATCCACTTGGCTAACTTGGGAACTTGGCTCTGATACCACTTGTAAAGACTCTGGACATGACATATCTCCACAATGGTATGATATTGTCCACTTTGGGCCTAAGCCCTCATGGATTTGTTTTTGGGTTTACCCCAAAAGGCCTCATACCAATGGAGATATTTGTCCATCCTTATATACCCATGATTCTCCCCACTTCTAGTCAATGTGGGACTTTGGTCGTATACCCAACACCCAGAACGCTGAAAAAATCAGAGCTGACACCCACACTCTTGGATACTTAAAACATTACCTCGTTCATGAAATACCTGGCCCGTGTTGATCACTTTGTGCGTTTGAAAATTCGTTGGACAGCTGAAGGATACTTTGCTGCAACAAAATCGATTTCGTGTTTTCTTTTAACTGCTTGATGAGGGCAGGGAATGATTTGTGAGATTTTATCTCAGACCTACAACCTGAAATGGAAGACAAAAACCTAGAGAATATATGCCCAAAAAAATGTGAAACCCTGGAAAACTGATTAAAAATTTCAAAATTTCAGCTCTATAAAGCCAGATTTATCAGTTATTATTGAAAAAATTTGAGAACTTCAGATAGCTAATAAAATGCTTTAGGAAAATCTCTCATGCAATTTAGAAAAAAGACTAAATGATTAACCCAGGATCAAAACCAGCTGGGCTCTGCAAAAAGTGCTTATGGGAGTTGGCTGGTTCAGCCGAGAACTTCCCCAAACACCCACTGATCCTCAAGGGTTTCCTGCATAGCTCACTTCAACCGTCAAATAAGAGAGAAAAAGCAGTAATAGATCTCAAACAACAATGGAGATACCTGCCATTACATCAGAAACCCTAATACTACTCAAACCCTAACATGTGAACAAGATACCTATGCTCAAAAATACTCTTCATTAAGCTGTCATTAACGGCTGAAAATTAAAATATGCAGAAATGAAATTGCTCACAACACTTTAAGAGAGTAACACCAGCAAGCTTTTGACCCCAAAGTCTTCTTTATTAGCACCAGAAAAGTTTACAAGAAAGCTTCTTCAGCACAAGACTCAAAGATCCGATATGATCTCAAATGACCCCTAGCACCCTATTTAAAGGAAAAAATCCCAACGGCTAGTTTGAGTGATCCATGTCAAAACGATCTTGACCGTTGATGAGAATCAAGACATCTCTTAATCTCATCCGTCGAATTTTTTAATGCATTTAAAAATTGAAATTCTCAAAATATTAGTATTTTATTATTTTTTTAAATTTTTTATTATTTTTAGTTTTTTTTTTATATATTTTTTATTATTTTTATTTATTATTTTTATCATGGATCATCAAACATAGCCTTTGGAAAAATTTCCCTAGGACCTAGGACTTAAGACGCATGAGGGGATTAACATTTCCTAACCCTCGAGACACTTTTCATCATGACTTTTACAATTTTACATCTTCAAGGGGGGGAAAATCCCTTTGACATAGACCCTCATAGACCACTCAGTTCTACGACCAAACATAATCTAGAAGATCAACACACTAGGATTCTCTTAAGACTCTAATGATAAAATTCATTCCAGCTTTGGGGTCAGGTTGAAGGAAAACTTTGCCGGTCATGGATCAGTGAGACGAAAAACCTTCCGAATGAAGATTATCACTAGAAAATTAGGTCCACCCAGGCAATTTACATACATGACTCAACTCTGCTAAGATTATTTACATCAAAATGCAGACTGGGTTTACAACTTTAATAAGATCAGGAGAATGACGATGATTGTTGAATGGCACGAACATCTCGATCAAGCGCTGTTCCCTTTTGCGAAAAAAGGGGGGTGTACTGCTATGGGTAGTTGACACGCAGCGGTAAACACACTCCTCTAATCTAATCTACTTGTAACGAAGTTTTGTAACTATATTTAGACATACAGGCCTCCCTGGTGCATCTCTCATTCATTAAAAGATAAGTTCTTGTGCTAATTCAGGTTTCTTTGTTCACATTGGACACCAACTAGCTTGAATGACTTCCCCTAATCACCCAGCACACATGTTAGTTCCCATTTAGGCCCTGGATTATTCACATGGGCCCTTGGATCACTATGCTTGAAGAGATTGTATAATGTAAAATTAGAGAATATCCTAAAGGACTTGGATGATATAAGTAAAAAATTAATGGTGGACTTGGTCGTATTCATACTAGTTCGGTGTGCACCCTTTGAAGTGGCTACAAGTGGCTTAGTGTGATGCCTCACTAGACCATGTCTTCTAGTTATTGTTTGTTGTTGATGGTGGATACACTAGCTAGGGTTTGGAAGCATGCCAAGTGTCCACATTGCTCTTTTTATTTCAACACTGGGTCATCCCCGAGATGGGGCTTTGACACCATGGGATAATAACTCAACCAAATCCACATACATATCTGGTACTATTAACAGACTAAGGTGCCAAACCGTAGCAACCTCCAAACTATAGGCTCACGTCCCCAATCAACCTACACCCATGAACTCACACCGTTCTATGCACTAGCAATCCCTCAACCTAAGCCACCACCTCTAAGGCATCTTACTCAGCCGGAAAGAGAAGTTCTCAAACTCCTATGGCTCCAAGAGTTCTTGCCGCTCTTAGAGCTTTCCAAGTATGCTCCAATTCCTTATATCAAATCCTTGAATCCTCCAACCTCCTGACACACATCCCCCATCAACTTGCACATAGGCAGTGCACCCTTTTCTGCACCTAAGGTTCGTCTGGATATGTGTGTGGGGAAGCAAGGGTGGACTTGTAGGTATTCATGCTAGTTTGTTGTTCACGCTTTGAAGTGGATACAAATAGCTTAGTGTGATACATTGCTAGGTCATCTTCACTAGTTATGGTTTGTTGTTGACGGTGGATTCCCTAGCTAGTGTTTGGAAACATTTGAAGTGTCCTATCCTATGACAAGCATGAACGACATGTACCAAATTGTCATAGGCTAATTGAAATGTACTTCTAATTTTATTGTTTTTATAAATGAACTACATTTCTATCCACAATTTATGTAGCTGAAGATCTAATTTTTACCATATATTCACATAAAGATTAGAGTAGTTTATGGTGTTGCTCATATATGATAATTTAGGATCTTGTGCACATCACTGTAAATTGAATATAGTAGTCATCAAATAATTGTGTTTCGTTAATGAACCTATATTATAGTCATTATAATTGTATTGATGCGAGGGTTGAAGGAGCTAGGGTTTGTGAAAACCAATATTTAGAGAAGACATTATCTACTAGGGTTTGATATCTTTGGGTGACAAGGAACTAGGATATGTGCAAGGAGACCCCATCGAAGACTTGGATCAATATGCTTGGAGAGCTTGTAGCATGTAAGCTTAGAGAGTCTCCTAGAGGAATTGGATGATATAAGTTAGAGATTAATTGTGGGCTTGGCGATATTCATGCTAGTTTGTTGGGCACCTTTTGAAGTGGCTACAAGTGGCTTAGTGTGATGCCTTGCTAGACCATATTCGCTAGTCATAGATGTTTGATCATGTTGGATACCCTAGCTAGGGTTTGGAAGCATTCCAAGGGTCCTAGTATTTGTCAAGCTTAATGCACATGTGCCAATTTTCATAAACTAGTTGGTATGTACTTGTAACTTCATTTGTTGTATAACGAAGTATCTTGATGTCCACACATTTTATACTTGTAGATCTGAATATTAGAGTATATTCCCATGGAAATTAAGTAGTTTCTAAGGTTGATTGCAAATCCTAATTTAATATAATAGTGAGTAGAATTTGCTGAGAAATATCATTGGACGATTGGATGTTTGGATTAAACAACAAGGATCCTTGCTATGGGAAGTGCTTCACATTTGGAACCATGCTTGGAAAGTGCAACACTTTCGAGGATTCATCTCTTCACATTTGTATACCTTGGAGAGTGAGCACTTGACTCTTTATCTTGTATATTGCAATGGCCCTTGGATGTCATTCATTAGACACCCTTAGTTTAAGACTATGGGCCACATTAGTGTTAGTGGGCGCCCACTAACAATAATGTGGACCATAGCCTTAAACTAAGGGTTTCTAATGAATGACATTCAAGCGTCATTGCATCCCTACGTCAAGCTTTGCCAACATTTCTCCAAAAGGTAATAAGGTGGCAATAATTAGCATATCTCCATTGGCATCATATGTTAGGAAGAGTAGCCAACTCAACAACCTCCACCTTAAGAATTTGTTGGAAACAAAAATAAGAAATCGCCAACACATCCACAATATTCCCCTTTAAAATTATCATGGGGGACCAAATATGGAATTTTGACCAAGTAAATATTATATCCCATTGGAGCATATGCGTTGATAAGAGCATTCAAGCACTATATGTTATGCTTGGACAACAAGAATCCTCATCATGTGAATTGTCTAACACCTCAAGCCCATTAATGTAGAGAGCATCACTAGAGGATTTATCTCTTTACATGTGTACAACTTCGAAATTCATGCTTGAATTGGATACCTTATCTTTTATATTAGGCAAATGATTCAAGAAATTAACACAAAAATCAGAAAAATTGGCAAGCATTTTGATTGTTTTACTCTTCTAATCAAATCTACTTGTAATGAATTTTTGTAACTGTATTCAGACATATGGGCCTCCCCTGTGCAAATCTCCTTCATTAAAAGATAACTTCTTGTACTAATTTAGGTTTTTTTGTTCACATTGGACACCAACTAGCTTACATGACTTCCCCTAAACACCTAGCACGCATGTTAGTCCCCACTTAGGCCCTGGATTACTCACGTGGGCCCCTGGATCACTATGCTTGAAGAGCTTGTATAATATAAGCATAGAGAATATCCTAGTGGACTTGGATGATATAAGTGAGAAATTAATGGTGGACTTGGTGGTATTCATTCTAGTTTGGTGTGCACCCTTTGAAGTGATGACCTGTTGTTGATAGAAAAAGAACAATGCGGACACTTGGAATGCTTCCAAACCTTAGCTAGGGTATATACTATCAACAAAAAACCATAACTAGAAAACGTGGTCTAGCTAGGCATCACACTAAGCCACTTGTAGCCACTTCGAAGGGTGCACACCAAACTAGCATGAATACCACCAAGTCCACCATTAATTTCTCATTTATATCATCCAAGTCCTCTAGGATATTCTCTAAGCTTACATTATACAAGATTGTCAAGCATAATGATCGAAGGACCCAGGTGAATAATCCAGTGCCTAAGTAGGGACTAACATTCGTGCTAGGTGTTTAGGGGAAGTCATGGAAGCTATTTGGTGTCCAATGTGAACAAAGGAACCTGAATTAGTAGAAGAAGTTATCTTTTAATCAAAGAGAGTTGCACAGGGGAGGCCCGTATGTCTAAATACAGCTATAAAACTTTGTTACAAGTAGATTTGATCAGAGGAGTAAAACAATCAAAATGCTTGCCAGTTTTTCTAAATTTTCGTTAACTTCTTGAATCATGTGTCTAATATACAAGATAAGGTACCCAATTCAAGCATTCACTTTCCAAGTTGTACACATGTAAAGAGATAAATCCTCCAGTGATGCTCTCTACATTAATGGGCTTGAAGTGTTAGACAATTCACCAGTGTTTTTAAAACTGGAACCAGTGACCGGTCTAGTGCACCTAATGAACCAGTTTACCAACTGGAACCAGTCTCACTGGGACTAGTTTGGTCTAAACGAACCGGTTTTAGAAAAATACATTAAATAAGTAATTTTTAATGAAAAACTATTTTTAAGATTTAAAAACATGATTCCAAGCCAATAGAGACAAAATATGCAAAGATTGCTCATTTATATACCATGTAAAGGCGAATATATCAAAATGGCACCGAGTGCAATACATATCATCGACAAAATACATAAGTAATGAGGCTCTAAATGGCCTCTAGAGTGCAAAAACAAGACCTACAAACTATGGGGCCAGTGGCCTACTACATGACTCAAGTCTACATATATGATAATACTATAATAGTGATCAACATTATCACTTGAAACTTCTCATGAGTCATCATGATGAAACTCAGTTGGTTGATTCTCGACTCCCAAACTCTGCAGTCACAACTTCTCTATTGGTTCAATGACTTGAGTCTCAAACTTCTGAAGGTATTTTGCCCTAATATGCCCTATTATTTCATTTGGTGCTTGTCATGCGGAAAGAGTTATTTTTGCGGACAAACCTAACCTCCCTAGGAGTCTAAGACTCTCTAGTGACAAACAAACCAAACAAGAGCAATCATTCTCTAAACATACATTATTCTATGAGAAACCAAGTGTTTTCTGATCTTACCTTAGGTCCAACGCTTGTTGTAGCAGTCCAGCCTTGCTGATCCAGATGAGCTCCTCCTTCACTTTAAGACCTGCATACACTAACAAAGCAAACGATTACATAACACCTGAATATTCATCATAAAACAAAGCATATTCATCACATAAACCAAGGAGTACATGAAATAATTCATTAACAACAAATCATTGAGAAGAATGGACTTATTTGTATTAAGGAAACAAAAAAGGAACCATTACAACCTGAGCCTTGGTGTTGTGCAAGCTCCTCCCAGGGTCCAACAAGAGATTTCCTCTACTTTGACAAGCTCACCCCTCCCAATATGGCAACAAGAAAGGATAGTGATCTCTCCTCACAAGTCAACAATGGAAGTCCTAATTCCAGCAGCATTTACCCTTTGGAATGTTCAGCTTTCAACATCCCCTCCTCTGGCCCAATGCCTGTATTTATAGTGTTCTAGAGGAAGTTATTCAGTTCCAACATCAATGGAATACTCCC
>APFE031415871.1:41376-70346 GCA_000404065.3 Pinus taeda | reverse complement strand
TACATGGCAGCCACTCATGCAAGCAAGGAAGCAGTTTGGTTGTAGAGATTGTGTTCAAGTATGGGGTTAGTACTGGGAGCTATAAGGATATACTGTGACAACCAAAGTGCAATTTTCTTGGCAAAGAACCCTGCTTATCATTCAAAGACAAAGCACATTGATGTTCAGTATCACTTTGTGAGGGATATGATAGAAGACAAAAAGGTGTTGCTGGTAAAGGTGGATACTTTGAAGAATATTGCAGATGCATTGACAAAATATGTGAGCTCTGAGAAGTTCTCTTGGTGTAGAGAAACAATGGGTGTTTCAGGGCTAGAAAAATGACTAAGCTCTCCTGTGGCCCCTTGTGGAAAGAAAACAACAAGTGGGAGATTGTTGGGTTGTGTTATATTCTTTCCACATAGTTAACAGGGGGTTTGAGGGCTACCCATAACCCCACTTTATGGGGTTCGGGGTAGCACCCCAGAAAATTTTGGTTTTGGACCCTATGTTAGGTTGGGCGGACCCACCTATGGTGTCATGCGGAAAGAGTTATTTTTGCGGACAAACCTAACCTCCCTAGGAGTCTAAGACTCTCTAGTGACAAACAAACCAAACAAGAGCAATCCTTCTCTAAACATACTTTATTCTATGAGAAACCAAGTGTTTTCCGATCTTACCTTAGGTCCAACGCTTGTTGTAGCAGTCCAGCCTTGCTGATCCAGATGAGCTCCTCCTTCACTTTAAGACCTGCATACACTAACAAAGCAAACGATTACATAACACCTGAATATTTCATAAAACAAAGCATATTCATCACATAGACCAAGGATTACATGAAATAATTCATTAACAACAAATCATTGAGAAGAATGGACTTATTTGTATTAAGGAAACAAAAAAGGAACCATTACAACCTGAGCCTTGGTGTTGTGCAAGCTCCTCCCAGGGTCCAACAAGAGATTTCCTCTACTTTGACAAGCTCACCCACTCCCAATATGGCAACCAGAAAGGATGGTAATCTCTCCTCACAAGTTAACAATGGAAGTCCTAATTCCAGCAGCATTTACCCTTTGGAATGTTAAGCTTTCAACCTCTCCTCCTTTGGCCCAATGCCTGTATTTATAGTGTTCTAGAGGAAGTTATTCAGTTCCAACATCAATGGGATACTCCCTCTTTTGGATGGGGTAGCTCCTCTCTTGATGGGATAAGTTCCTCTATCATAGGGATGCATGAACCATCTGGAGGCGCTCAATACACGTCAAACACTCTTCTAGAAGGCTCTTAGAAGTGACCACAAGTAACTTTTTAAAGATGAAACTCGCGCCTTTTGACCTTTACAGGGGTACGCACCCATCCTTTGGCTTACAGAGCGTACCAGTACGCAGGCACAGTGTGTTTGGGATGCGTACACGCAGGCAAGGTAGAGAGAACCTGCGTACCCAGAGATAAACATGTTTTTAAGTGACTTTCTCTCTTTTTGAAGTTTGACATGAAGAGCAGAGATATGAGGCTTGACAAGGAGGATAATATGACTATTGATGGAGCCATATTAACTGCAGATAGTCATGGTGACAAATTTTAGTGTAACAGTGCTCCACATGGCTTTACATGGCCTCCTATCCCAGCCAAGTGTTACTTGAACCTGTTAATACCTCCTCCTTGAATGGATTTTTGGTAATATTTGGAGATCATTTTGCCATCAATCATATCACAATGAGTCCATGCAGTATCTCTAGCTTTTGGAGGCATGATGACTACTACCCAGCTTAAACTCTGTTGTTCCACTACTCCAGCAAAAACTCAACACTCTCCAAGCTCCCAAGCAAACTCACAAACACTCCAAATGTAATGTGTGAGACAAATGAGAGGGAGGGGGGCCTCTTAAATGCTTGGAGAAGGTGTTTTTGGAGGCAAAGCACCCTTAGTTTCCCTCCAAAACCCCTAAAACACAGTCAAAAAGTCGATTCATTGGCTCATGGTGGGCATGCCTCCTAACCGGCCAGTTTGATACAAAATGGGCAGTTCTGTCCTAAACTAGCCGATTAGGACCGGTTTTCTGCAAAAAATAGCAAAGTGACCCCTATGACTGGTTTTTTAGCCGGTTTCGACCGGTGGGCCTACTAACCGGCCAGTTAGACCGGTAACCGGTTAGTAAGGTCGTTTTGAATACTATACAATTCACATCATGAGGATTTTTGTTGTCCAAGTTGAACATATAACGCATGAATGCTCTTACTCAACACCTATGCTCCAATGGGATATATTATTTACTTTGTCAAATTTCTTTTAGGCCAAAATTCCATATTTGGTTCCCCACAATAATTTTGAAGGGAATATTATGGATGTGTTGGCGATTTCTTATTTTTGTTGCCAAGGAATTCTTAAGGTGGAGGTCGCTGAGTTGGCTGCTCCGCCTAACATATGATCCTAATGGAGATATGTTAATTGTTGCCACCTTATTACCTTTTTTAGATATGTAGGCCAAAATTGACGTAGGGATGCAATGACCCTTGGATGTCATTCATTAGACACCCTTAGTTTAAGGCTATGGACCACATTTTCTTAGTGGACGCCCACTAACACTAATGTGGTCTATAGCCTTAAACTAAGGGTGTCTAATGAATGACATCCAATGGCCATTGCAATATACAAGATAAAGAGTCAAGCGCTCACTCTCCAAGGTGTACACATGTGAAAAGATCAATCCTCAAGTGTTGCACTCCCCACGCATGGGTTCCAAATGTGAAGCACTTCACATAGCAAGGATCCTTGTTGTCTAATTCAAGCATCCAATCGTCCAATGATCTTACTCAACAAATTCTACACACTATTATATTAAATTAGCATTTGTACCCAACATTAGAAACTACTTAGTTTCCATGGGAATAAACTCTAAAAGTCAGATCTACAATTATAAAATGTGTGGACATCAAGGTATTTTGTTTGACAACAAATGAAGTTACAAGTACATTCCAACTAGCTTATCAAAAGTTCGCACATGTCAATTAATTCTTTAAAATACTAGGACACTTGGAATGCTTTCAAACCCTACCTAAGGTACCCAACATGAACACCAAATTATGACTAGCAAATATGGTCTACTAAAGCATCACACTAAGCCACTTGTAGCCAATTCAAAGGGTGCAAAACACACTAGCATGAATACCGTCAGGCCCACAACTAATCTCTCACTTATATCATCCAATTCATCAAGGAGACTCTCTAAGCTTACATGCTACAAGCTCTCCCAGCATAGTGATCCAAGTCTTCGAAGGGGTCTCTTCTCCACATATTCTAGTTCGTTGTCACCCAAAGATATCAAACCCTAGTAGATCACGTCTTTTCTAGATTTTGGGTGTCACAAACCCTAACTACTTCAACCCCCGCATCAATACAATTATAACGACTATAATATAGGTTCATTAACGAAACACAATTATTTGATGGCTACTATATTCAATTTACAATGATGAGCACAAGATGTTAAATTAGCATATATGAGCAAAACCATAAACGACTCTAATCTCTATGTGGATATATGGAAAAAATTAGATCTTCAACTACAGAAATTGTGGATAGCAATGTACTTCCTTTACACCAACAATAAAGTTAGAAGGACATACCAATTAGCCTATGACAAGTTGGTACATGTTGTTCATGCTTGTCATAGGATAGAACACTTCAAATGTTTCCAAACACTAGCTAGGGCATCCACCAATAACAACAAACCATAACTAGTGAAGATGGCCTAGCAAAATATCACACTAAGCTACTTGTAGCCTCTTAAAAGAGTGAACAACAAACTAGCATGAATACTTACAAGTCCACCCTTAATTCCCCACATAGATAGCCTGACGAACCTTACGTGCAGAAATGGGTGTACACTGCCTATGTGCAGGTTGATGGGGGATGTGAACCAGGAGGTTGGATGATTCAATGGTTTGATATAAAGACTTGGAGCGTACTTGGAAAGCTCGAAGCACAGCAAGAACTTGTGGAGCCACAAGAGTCTGAGAACGTCTCTTTCCGGTTCAGTAAGATGAACTGGAGGTCATGGCATAGGTTGAGGGATTGCTAGTGCAAAAAACGTTGTACATTCTTGGTAGCAGGTTGATTGGGGGCATCAGCCTATAGGTTGGAGGTTTCTAAGGTTTGGCACCATAGTCTGTTAATGGTACCCAATGTGTACGTGGATTTGCCTGAGCTTTTGCCCCATGGTATCGAAGCCCTAGATCGGGGATGACCCATTGTTGTAAGAAAACGAACAATGTGGACAATTGGAATGCTTCCAAGACCTAGCTAGGGTATCCACCATCAACAACAAACCATAACCAGAAAACGTGGTCTAGCGAGGCATCACAAAGCCACTTGTAGCCACTTCAAAGGGTGCACACCAAACTAGCAGGAATACCACCAAGTCCACCATTAATTTCTCACTTATATCATCCAAGTCCTCTAGGATAATCTCTAAGCTTACATTATACAAGCTCCACAAGCACAGTGATCCAATGACCCACGTGAGTAATCCAGGGCCTAATTGGGGACTAACATGCGTGCTAGGTGTTTAGGGGAAGTCATGCAAGCTAGTTGGTGTCCAATGTGAACAAAGAAACCTGAATTAGTATAAGAAGTTATCTTTTAATGAAGAAGAGTTCCACAAGAGAGTCACGTATGTCTAAATACAATTACAAAACTTCGTTACAAGTAGATTTGAACAGAGGAGCAAAACAATCAAAATGCTTGCCAATTTTTCTAAATTTTTGTTAATTTCTTGAATCATGTGCCTAATATACAAGATAAGGTATCCAATCCAAGTGTTCACTTTCCATGTTGTACACAAGTAAAGAGATAAATCCTCTAGTGATGCTCTCTACATTAATGGAATTGAAGTGTTAGACAATTCACATGATGAGGATTCTTGTTGTCCAAGCTGAACATATAGCGCACGACTACTCTTACTAAACACATATGCTGCAATGGGATATAATATTTATTTGGTCAAATTTCCTTTAGGCCAAAATTTCATATTTGGTTAACAACGACAATTTTAAAGTGGAATATTATGGTGTGTTGGCAATTTCTTATTTTTGTTGCCAAGTAATTCTTAAGGTGGAGGTTCTTGAGTTGGCTTCTCTCCCTAAACTATGATCCTAATGGAGATATGCTAATTTTTGCCACCTTATTACCTTTTGGAGAAATGCTGGCTAAGCTTGACATAGGGATGCAATGAGCTTGAGAATATCTACAAGTATAAAATGTGTGGACATCAAGGTACTTCGTTATACAACAAATGAAATTACAAATACACACCAACTAGCTTATGAAATGTTCGCACATGTCCATTAAGCTTGAAAAATACTAGCAAGGCATCACACTAAGCCACTTGTAGCCACTTCAAAGGGTGCAAAACACACTAGCATGAATACCGTCAGGCCCACAACTAATCTCTCACTTATATCATCCAATTCCTCAAGGAGACTCTCTAAGCTTACATGCTACAAGCTCTCCCAGCATACTGATCCAAGTCTTCGAAGGGGTCTCTTCTCCACATATTCTAGTTCGTTGTCACCCAAAGATATCAAACCCTAGTAGATCACGTCTTTTCTAGATTTTGGTTGTCACAAACCCTAACTCCTTCAACCCCCGCATCAATACAATTATAACGACTCTAATATAGGTTCATTAACGAAACACAATTATTGGCTGGCTACTATATTCAATTTACAATTATGGGCACAAGATGTTAAATTAGCATATATGAGCAAAACCATAAACGACTCTAATCTCTATGTGGATATATGGTAAAAATTAGATCTTCAACTACAGAAATTGTGGATAGAAATGTACTTCCTTTACACCAACAATAAAGTTAGAAGGACATACCAATTAGCCTATGACAAGTTGGTACATGTTGTTCATGCTTGTCATAGGATAGAACACTTCAAATGTTTCCAAACACTAGCTAGGGCATCCACCAATAACAACAAACCATAACTAGTGAAGATGGCCTAGCAAAATATCACACTAAGCTACTTGTAGCCTCTTAAAAGAGTGAACAACAAACTAGCATGAATACTTACAAGTCCACCCTTAATTCCCCACATAGATAGCCTGACGAACCTTACGTGCAGAAATGGGTGTACACTGCCTATGTGCAGGTTGATGGGGGATGTGAACCAGGAGGTTGGATGATTCAATGGTTTGATATAAAGACTTGGAGCGTACTTGGAAAGCTCGAAGCACAGCAAGAACTTGTGGAGCCACAAGAGTCTGAGAACGTCTCTTTCCGGTTCAGTAAGATGAACTGGAGGTCATGGCATAGGTTGAGGGATTGCTAGTGCAAAAAACGTTGTACATTCTTGGTAGCAGGTTGATTGGGGGCATCAGCCTATAGGTTGGAGGTTTCTAAGGTTTGGCACCATAGTCTGTTAATGGTACCCAATGTGTACGTGGATTTGCCTGAGCTTTTGCCCCATGGTATCGAAGCCCTAGATCGGGGATGACCCATTGTTGTAAGAAAACGAACAATGTGGACAATTGGAATGCTTCCAAGACCTAGCTAGGGTATCCACCATCAACAACAAACCATAACCAGAAAACGTGGTCTAGCGAGGCATCACAAAGCCACTTGTAGCCACTTCAAAGGGTGCACACCAAACTAGCAGGAATACCACCAAGTCCACCATTAATTTCTCACTTATATCATCCAAGTCCTCTAGGATAATCTCTAAGCTTACATTATACAAGCTCCACAAGCACAGTGATCCAATGACCCACGTGAGTAATCCAGGGCCTAATTGGGGACTAACATGCGTGCTAGGTGTTTAGGGGAAGTCATGCAAGCTAGTTGGTGTCCAATGTGAACAAAGAAACCTGAATTAGTATAAGAAGTTATCTTTTAATGAAGAAGAGTTCCACAAGAGAGTCACGTATGTCTAAATACAATTACAAAACTTCGTTACAAGTAGATTTGAACAGAGGAGCAAAACAATCAAAATGCTTGCCAATTTTTCTAAATTTTTGTTAATTTCTTGAATCATGTGCCTAATATACAAGATAAGGTATCCAATCCAAGTGTTCACTTTCCATGTTGTACACAAGTAAAGAGATAAATCCTCTAGTGATGCTCTCTACATTAATGGAATTGAAGTGTTAGACAATTCACATGATGAGGATTCTTGTTGTCCAAGCTGAACATATAGCGCACGACTACTCTTACTAAACACATATGCTGCAATGGGATATAATATTTATTTGGTCAAATTTCCTTTAGGCCAAAATTTCATATTTGGTTAACAACGACAATTTTAAAGTGGAATATTATGGTGTGTTGGCAATTTCTTATTTTTGTTGCCAAGTAATTCTTAAGGTGGAGGTTCTTGAGTTGGCTTCTCTCCCTAAACTATGATCCTAATGGAGATATGCTAATTTTTGCCACCTTATTACCTTTTGGAGAAATGCTGGCTAAGCTTGACATAGGGATGCAATGAGCTTGAGAATATCTACAAGTATAAAATGTGTGGACATCAAGGTACTTCGTTATACAACAAATGAAATTACAAATACACACCAACTAGCTTATGAAATGTTCGCACATGTCCATTAAGCTTGAAAAATACTAGCAAGGCATCACACTAAGCCACTTGTAGCCACTTCAAAGGGTGCAAAACACACTAGCATGAATACCGTCAGGCCCACAACTAATCTCTCACTTATATCATCCAATTCCTCAAGGAGACTCTCTAAGCTTACATGCTACAAGCTCTCCCAGCATACTGATCCAAGTCTTCGAAGGGGTCTCTTCTCCACATATTCTAGTTCGTTGTCACCCAAAGATATCAAACCCTAGTAGATCACGTCTTTTCTAGATTTTGGTTGTCACAAACCCTAACTCCTTCAACCCCCGCATCAATACAATTATAACGACTCTAATATAGGTTCATTAACGAAACACAATTATTGGCTGGCTACTATATTCAATTTACAATTATGGGCACAAGATGTTAAATTAGCATATATGAGCAAAACCATAAACGACTCTAATCTCTATGTGGATATATGGTAAAAATTAGATCTTCAACTACAGAAATTGTGGATAGAAATGTACTTCCTTTACACCAACAATAAAGTTAGAAGGACATACCAATTAGCCTATGACAAGTTGGTACATGTTGTTCATGCTTGTCATAGGATAGAACACTTCAAATGTTTCCAAACACTAGCTAGGGCATCCACCAATAACAACAAACCATAACTAGTGAAGATGGCCTAGCAAAATATCACACTAAGCTACTTGTAGCCTCTTAAAAGAGTGAACAACAAACTAGCATGAATACTTACAAGTCCACCCTTAATTCCCCACATAGATAGCCTGACGAAACTTACGTGCAGAAATGGGTGTACACTACCTATGTGCAGGTTGATGGGGGATGTGAACCAGGAGGTTGGATGATTCAATGGTTTGATATAAAGACTTGGAGCGTACTTGGCAAGCTCGAAGCACAGCAAGAACTCGTGGAGCCGCAAGAGTCTGAGAACGTCTCTTTCCGGTTAAGTAAGACGAACTAGAGGTCGTGGCATAGGTTGAGGGATCGCTAGTGCAGAAAACGTTGTGCATTCTTGGTAGTAGGTTGATTGGGGGCGTCAGCCTATAGGTTGGAGGTTTCTAAGGTTTGGCATCTTAGTCTGTTAATGGTACCCAATGTGTACGTGGATTTGCCTGAGCTTTTGCCCCATGGTATCGAAGCCCCAGATCGGGGATGACCCATTGTTGTAAGAAAACGAACAATGTGGACAATTGGAATGCTTCCAAGACCTAGCTAGGGTATCCACCATCAACAACAAACCATAACCAGAAAACGTGGTCTAGCGAGGCATCACACTAAGCCACTTGTAGCCACTTCAAAGGGTGCACACCAAACTAGCAGGAATACCACCAAGCCCACCATTAATTTCTCACTTATATCATCCAAGTCCTCTAGGATACTCTCTAAGCTTACATTATACAAGCTCCACAAGCATAGTGATCTAATGACCCATGTGAGTAATCCAGGGCCTAATTGGGGACTAACATGCGTGCTAGGTATTTAGGGAAGTCATGCAAGCTAGTTGGTGTCGAATGTGAACAAAGAAACCTGAATTAGTATAAGAATTTATCTTTTAATGAAGAAGAGTTCCACAAGAGAGTCCCGTATGTCTAAATACAATTACAAAACTTCGTTACAAGTAGATTTGAACAGAGGAGCAAAACAATCAAAATGCTTGCCAATTTTTCTAAATTTTCGTTAATTTCTTGAATCATGTGCCTAATATACAAGATAAGGTATCCAATCCAAGTGTTCACTTTCCAAGTTGTACACAAGTAAAGAGATCCTCTAGTGATGCTCTCTACATTAATGGAATTGAAGTGTTAGACAATTCACATGATGAGGATTCTTGTTGTCCAAGCTGAACATATAGCGCACGACTACTCTTACTAAACACATATGCTGCAATGGGATATAATATTTATTTGGCCAAATTTCCTTTAGGCCAAAATTCCATATTTGGTTAACAACGATAATTTTAAAGTGGAATATTATGGTGTGTTGGCAATTTCTTATTTTTGTTGCCAAGTAATTCTTAAGGTGGAGGTTGTTGAGTTGGCTTCTCTCCCTAAACTATGATCCTAATGGAGATATGCTAATTTTTGCCACCTTATTACCTTTTGGAGAAATGCTGGCTAAGCTTGACATAGGGATGCAATGAGCTTGGGAATATCTACAAGTATAAAATGTGTGGACATCAAGGTACTTCGTTATACAACAAATGAAATTACAAATACACACCAACTAGCTTATGAAATGTTCGCACATGTCCATTAAGCTTGAAAAATACTAGAAAGGCATCACACTAAGCCACTTGTAGCCACTTCAAAGGGTGCAAAACACACTAGCATGAATACCGTCAGGCCCACAACTAATCTCTCACTTATATCATCCAATTCCTCAAGGAGACTCTCTAAGCTTACATGCTACAAGCTCTCCCAGCATACTGATCCAAGTCTTCGAAGGGGTCTCTTCTCCACATATTCTAGTTCGTTGTCACCCAAAGATATCAAACCCTAGTAGATCACGTCTTTTCTAGATTTTGGTTTTCACAAACCCTAACTCCTTCAACCCCCACATCAATACAATTATAACAACTCTAATATAGGTTCATTAACGAAACACAATTATTTGATGGCTACTATATTCAATTTACAATGATGGGCACAAGATGTTAAATTAGAATATATGAGCAAAACCATAAACGACTCTAATCTCTATGTGGATATATGGTAAAAATTAGATCTTCAACTACAGAAATTGTGGATAGCAATGTACTTCCTTTACACCAACAATAAAGTTAGAAGGACATACCAATTAGCCTATGACAAGTTGGTACATGTTGTTCATGCTTGTCATAGGATAGAACACTTCAAATGTTTCCAAACACTAGCTAGGGCATCCACCAATAACAACAAACCATAACTAGTGAAGATGGCCTAGCAAAATATCACACTAAGCTACTTGTAGCCTCTTAAAAGAGTGAACAACAAACTAGCATGAATACTTACAAGTCCACCCTTAATTCCCCACATAGATAGCCTGACGAACCTTACGTGCAGAAATGGGTGTACACTGCCTATGTGCAGGTTGATGGGGGATGTGAACCAGGAGGTTGGATGATTCAATGGTTTGATATAAAGACTTGGAGCGTACTTGGCAAGCTCGAAGCACAGCAAGAACTCGTGGAGCCACAAGAGTCTGAGAACGTCTCTTTCTGGTTGAGTAAGACGAACTGGAGGTCGTGGGATAGGTTGAGGGATCGTTAGTGCAGAAAACGTTGTGCATTCTTGGTAGCAGGTTGATTGGGGGCGTCAGCCTATAGGTTGGAGGTTTCTAAGGTTTTGCACCTTAGTCTGTTAATGGTACCCAATGTGTACATGGATTTGCCTGAGCTTTTACCCCATGGTATCGAAGCCCCAGATCGGGGATGACCCATTGTTGTAAGAAAACGAACAATGTGGACAATTGGAATGCTTCCAAGACCTAGCTAGGGTATCCACCATCAACAACAAACCATAACCAGAAAACGTGGTCTAGCGAGGCATCACACTAAGCCACTTGTAGCCACTTCAAAGGGTGCACACCAAACTAGCAGGAATACCACCAAGTCCACCATTAATTTCTCACTTATATCATCCAAGTCCTCTAGGATACTCTCTAAGCTTACATTATACAAGCTCCACAAGCATAGTGATCCAATGACCCACGTGAGTAATCCAGGGCCTAATTGGGAACTAACATGCGTGCTAGGTGTTTAGGGGAAGTCATGCAAGCTAGTTGGTGTCCAATGTGAACAAAGAAACCTGAATTAGTATAAGAAGTTATCTTTTAATGAAGAAGAGTTCCACAAGAGAGTCACGTATGTCTAAATACAATTACAAAACTTCGTTACAAGTAGATTTGAACAGAGGAGCAAAACAATCAAAATGCTTGCCAATTTTTCTAAATTTTCGTTAATTTCTTGAATCATGTGCCTAATATACAAGATAAGGTATCCAATCCAAGTGTTCACTTTCCAAGTTGTACTTCGTTATACAACAAATGAAATTACAAATACACACCAACTAGCTTATGAAATGTTCGCACATGTCCATTAAGCTTGAAAAATATTAGCAAGGCATCACACTAAGCCACTTGTAGCCACTTCAAAGGGTGCAAAGCACACTAGCATGAATACCGTCAGGCCCACAACTAATCTCTCACTTATATCATCTAATTCCTCAAGGAGACTCTCTAAGCTTACATGCTACAAGCTCTCCCAGCATACTGATCCAAGTCTTCGAAGGGGTTTCTTCTCCACGTATTCTAGTTCGTTGTCACCCAAAGATATCAAACCCTAGTAGATCACGTCTTTTCTAGATTTGGTTGTCACAAACCCTACCTCCAACCCTCGCACCAATACAATTATAACGACTATAATATATGTTCATTAATGAAATACAATTATATGATGACTACTATATTCAATTTACAATGATGGGCACAAGATGCTAAATTAGCGTATATGAGCATTACCATAAACTACTCTAATCTCTATGTGAATATATGGTAAAAAATAGATCTTCAACTAAAGAAATTATGCATATAATTGTACTTCATTTATACAAACAATAAAGTTAGAAGTACATACCAATTAACCTATGACAAGTTGGTACATGTCGTTCATGCTTGTCATAGGATATGACACTTCAAATGTTTCCAAACACTAGCTAGGGCATTCACCATCAACAACAAAACATAACTAGTGAAGATGGCCTAGCAAGGCATCACACTAAGCTACTTGTATCCACTTCAAAGAGTGAACAACAAACTAGCATGAATACCTACAAGTCCACCCTTGCTTCCCCACACACATAGCCCGACAAACCTTAGGTGCAGAAAGAGTGTAGACTGCCTATGTGCAGGTTAATGGGGGATGTGAGCCAGGAGGTTGGAGGATTGAAGTGTTTGATATAAGGACTTTGAGCATACTTGGCAAGCTCGAAGAGCAACAAGAACTCTTGAAGACACGAGAGTCTGAGAACGTCTCTTTATGGCTGAGTAAGAAACCCTGGAGGTGGTGGCATAGGTTGAGGGATCGCTAATGTAGAGAACGGTGTGCATTCTTGGGTGCAGGTTGATTAGGGGCGTGAGCTTATAGGTTGGAGGTTGCTACGGTTTGTCACCTTAGTTTGTTGATGGTACCATATGTGTACGTGGATTTGGTTGAGCTATTGCCCCAAGGTGTCGAAACCCTAGCTCGGGGATGACCCATTGTTGAAAGAAAAAGAACAATGTGGTCACTTGGAATGCTTCTAGACCCTAGCTAGCGTATCCACCATCAACGAAAAACCATAACTAGAAAACGTGGTCTAGCAAAGTATCAAACTAAACCACTTGTGGCCACTTCAAAGTGTGCACAACAAACTAGCATGAATACCACCAAGCTCACCATTAATCTCTCACTAATATCGTCCAATTCCTCTAGGAGACTCTATAAGCTTACATGCTACAAGCTCTCCAAGGATACTGATCAAAGTGCCCACGTGAATAATTCAAGGCCTAAGAGAGGACTAACATGCGTGGTAGGTGTTTAGGGGATGTCATGCAAGCTAGTTCGTGTCCAATGTGAACAAAGAAACCTGAATTAGTACAAGAATTTATTGTTTAATGAAGGAGAGCTGCCCAGGGGAAGCCCGTATGTCTAAATATAGTCACAGAACTTCGTTACATGTAGATTTGATGAGAGGAGTAAGACAATCGAAATGCTTGCGAGTTTTTCTGATTTTCTTTTAATTTATTGAATCATGTGCCTAATCTACAAGATAAGGTATCCAATTCAAGCGTTCACTTTCTAAGTTGTACACATGTAAAGAGATAAATCCTCCAATGATGCTCTTGACATTAATGGGCTTGGAGTGTTAAACAATTCACATGATGAGGATTCTTGTTGTCCAAGCTGAACATTAAACGCATGAATGCTCTTACTTGTAACGAATTTTTGTAACTGTATTTAAACATATGGGTCTCCCCTGTGCAACTCTCCTTCATTAAAAGATAACTTCTTGTACTAATTTAGGTTTCTTTGTTCACATTGGACACCAACTAGCTTGCATGACTTCCCCTAAACACCTAGCACGCATGTTAGTCCCCACATATGCCCTGGATTACTCACGTGGGCCCCTAGATCACTATGCTTCAAGAGCTTGTATAATATAAGCATAGAGAATATCCTAGAGGACTTGGATGATATAAGTGAGAAATTAATGGTGGACTTGGTGGTATTCATTCTAGTTTGGTGTGCACCCATTGAAGTGATGACCTGTTCTTGAAATAAAAAGAACAATGCGGACACTTGGAATGCTTCCAGACCTTAGCTAGGGTATGCACTATCAACAACAAACCATAACTAGAAAACGTGGTCTAGCGAGGTATCACACTAAGCCACTTGCAGCCACTTCGAAGGGTGCACACCAAACTAGCATGAATACCACCAAGTCCACCATTAATTTCTCATTTATATCATCCAAGTCTTCTAGGATATTCTCTAAGATTACATTACACAAGATTGTCAAGCATAGTGATCGAAGGACCCAGGTGAATAATCCAGTGCCTAAGTGGGGACTAACATTCGTGCTAGGTGTTTAGGGGAAGTCATGGAAGCTAGTTGGTGTCCAATGTGAACAAAGGAACCTGAATTAGTACAAGAAGTTATCTTTTAATCAAGGAGAGTTGCATAGGGAAGGCCCGTATGTCTAAATACAGTTATAAAACTTTGTTACAAGTAGATTTGATCAGAGAAGTAAAAGAATCAAAATGCTTACCAGTTTTTCTAAATTTTCGTTAACTTCTTAAATCATGTGCCTAATATACAAGATAAGGTACCCAATTCAAGCATTCACTTTCCAAGTTGTACAAATGTAAAGAGATAAATCCTCCAGTGATGCTCTCTACATTAATGGGCTTGAAGTGTTAGACAATTCACTAGTGTTTTTAAAACCGGAACCGGTGATCGGTCTAGTGCACCTAATGAACTGGTTTACCGACTCGAACCAGTCTAACCGGGACTAGTTTGGTCTAAACGAACTGGTTTTAGAAAAATACATTAAATAATTAATTTTTAATGAAAAAATATTTTTAAGATTTAAAACCATGATTCCAAGCTAATAGAGACAAAATATGCAAATATTGCTCATTTATATACCATGTAAAGGTGGATATATCAAAATGGCACCGAGTGCAATACATATCATCGACAAAATACATAATTAATGAGGCTCTAAATGGCCTCTAGAGTGCAAAAACAAGGCCTGCAAACTATGGGGCCAGTGGCCTACTACATGACTCAAGTCTACATATATGATAATACTATAATAGTGATCAACATTATCACTTGAAACTTCTCATGAGTCATCATGATGAAACTCAGTTGGTTGATTCTCGACTCCCAACCTTTGCAGTCACAAACTTCTCTATTGGTTCAGTGACTTGAGTTTCAAACTTCTTAAGGTATTCTGCCCTAATATGCCCTATTATTTCATTTGGTGCTCCACATGGATTTACATGAACTCCTATCTCAGCCAAGTGTTGCTTGAACCTGTTAATACCTCCTCCTTGAATGGATTTTTGGTAATATTTGGAGATCATTTTGCTATCAATCATATCACAATGAGCCCATGCAGTATCTCTAGCTTTTGGAGGCATGATGACTACTACCCAGCTTAAACTCTGTTGTTCCACTACTCCAGCAAAAACTCAACACTCTCCAAGCTCCCAAGCAAACTCACAAACACTCCAAATGAGATGTGTGAGACAAATGAGAGGGAGAGGGGCCTCTTAAATGCTTGGAGAAGGTGTTTTTGGAGGGAAAGCACCCTTGGCTTCCCTCCAAAACCCCTAAAACACAGTCAAAAAGTTGCCTTTTGGTCTCATGGTGGGCGTGCCTCCTAACCGGCCAATTTGCAACAAACTGGGCAGTTTCGTCCTAAACTGGCCGATTAGGACTGGTTTTTTGCAAAAAATAGCGAAGTGACCCCTATGACTGGGTTTTTGGCCGGTTTCGACCGGTGGGCCTGCTAACCGGCCAGTTAGACCTGTAACCGATTAGTAAGGCCGTTTTGAATACTATGAAATTCACATGATGAGGATTTTTGTTGTCCAAGCAGAACATATAACGCATGAATGCTCTTACTCAACACATATGCTCCAATGGGATATATTATTTACTTTGTCAAATTTCTTTTAGGCCAAAATTCCATATTTGGTTCCCCACAATAATTTTGAAGGGGAATATTATGGATGTGTTGGCGATTTCTTATTTTTGCTGCCAAGGAATTCTTAAGGTGGAGGTTGTTGAGTTGGCTGCTCCGCCTAACATATGATCTTAATGGAGATATGTTAATTGTTGCCACCTTATTACCTTTTTGAAATATGTAAGCTAAGATTGACGTAGGGATGCAATGACCCTTGGATGTCATTCATTAGACACCCTTAGTTTAAGGCTATGGACCACATTTTTCTTAGTGGGCGCCCACTAACAATGATGTGGTCTATAGCCTTAAACTAAGGGTGTCTAATGAATGACATCCAATGGCCATTGCAATATATCAGATAAAGAGTCAAGCGCACACTCTCCAAGGTGTACACATGTGAAAAGATCAATCCTCAAGTGCTGCACTCTCCACTTATGGGTTCCAAATGTGAAGCACTTCACATAGCAAGGATCCTTGTTGTCTAATTCAAGCATCCAATCGTCCAATGATCTTACTCAACAAATTCTATGCACTATTATATTAAATTAGCATTTGTACCCAACATTAGAAACTACTTAGTTTCCATGGGAATATACTCTAAAAGTCAAATCTACAATTATAAAATGTGTGGACATCAAGGTACTTTGTTTGACAACAAATGAAGTTACAAGTACATTCCAACTAGCTTATCAAAAGTTCGCACATGTCAATTAATTTTTTAAAATACTAGGACACTTGGAATGCTTTCAAACCCTAGCTAGGGTACCCAACATGAACACCAAATTATGACTAGCAAATATGGTCTACTAAAGCATCACACTAAGCCACTTGTAGCCACTAAAAAAGGTGCAAACCAAACTAGCATGAATACCACCAAACCCACAATTAATCTCTGACTTATACCATCCAATTCCTCTAGGAGACTCTCTAAGCTTACATGCTACAAGCTCTCCAAGCATACTGATCCAAATCTTCGATGGGGTCTTTTCGCCACATATCCTAGTTCCTTGTCATCCAAAGATATCAAACCCTAGTAAATCATGTCTTCTCTAGATTTTGGTTGTCACAAACCCTAACTCCTTCAACCCCCGCATCAATACAATTATAACGACTCTAATATAGATTCATTAAAGAAACACAATTATTTGTTGGCTACTATAGTCAATTTACAATGATGGGCACAAGATGCTAAATTAGTATATATGAGCAAAACCATAAACGACTCTAATCTCTATGTGGATATATGGTAAAAATTAGATCTTCAACTACAAAAATTGTGGATAGCAATGTACTTCCTTTACACCAACAATAAAGTTAGAAGGACATACCAATTAGCCTATGACAAGTTGGTACATGTTGTTCATTCTTGTCATAGGATAGAACACTTCAAATGTTTCCAAACACTAGCTAGGGCATCCACCAATAACAACAAACCATAACTAGTGAAGATGGCCTAGCAAAATATCACACTAAGCTACTTGTAGCCTCTTAAAAGAGTGAACAACAAACTAGCATGAATAACTACAAGTCCACCCTTAATTCCCCACATACATAGCCTGACGAACCTTACAAGCAAAAATGGGTGTACACTGCCTATGTACAGGTTGATGGGGGATGTGAGCCAGGAGGTTGGATGATTCAATGGTTTGATATAAGGACTTGGAGCGTGCTTGGCAAGCTCGAAGCGCAGCAAGAACTCGTGGAGCCACAAGAGTCTGAGAACGTCTCTTTCCGGTTGAGTAAGACGCCCTGGAGGTCGTGGCATAGGTTGACTGATCGCTAGTGCAGAAAACGTTGTGCATTCTTGCTAGCAGGTTGATTGGGGGCGTCAGCCTATAGGTTGGAGGTCTCTAAGGTTTGGCACCTTATTCTGTTAATTGTACCCAATGTGTACGTGGATTTGCCTGAGCTTTTGCTCCATGGTATCGAAGCCCCAGATCGGGGATGACCCATTGTTGTAAGAAAACGAACAATGTGGACAATT
Organism: Pinus taeda; assembly: GCA_000404065.3. NCBI lineage: Eukaryota > Viridiplantae > Streptophyta > Pinopsida > Pinales > Pinaceae > Pinus > Pinus taeda. The sequence goes on along the minus strand of APFE031415871.1, from coordinate 52,560 downwards.
GGAATGCTTCCAAGACCTAGCTAGGGTATCCACCATCAACAACAAACCATAACCAGAAAACGTGATCTAGCGAGGCATCACACTAAGCCACTTGTAGCCACTTCAAAGGGTGCACACCAAACTAGCACAAATACCACCAAGTCCACCATTAATTTCTCACTTGTATCATCCAAGTCCTCTAAGATACTCTCTAAGCTTATATTATACAAGCTCCACAAGCATAGTGATCCAACGACCCACGTGAGTAATCTAGGGCCTAAGTGGGGACTAACATGCGTGCTAGGTGTTTAGGGGAAGTCATGCAAGCTAGTTGGTGTCCAATGTGAACAAAGAAACCTGAATTAGTATAAGAAGTTATATTTTAATGAAGAAGAGTTCCAGAAGAGAGTCCTGTATGTCTAAATACAATTACAAAACTTCGTTACAAGTAGATTTGATCAGAGGAGCAAAACAATTGAAATGCTTGCCAATTTTTCTAAATTTTCGTTAATTTCTTGAATCATGTGCCTAATCTACAAGATAAGGTATCCAATCCAAGTGTTCACTTTCCAAGTTGTACACAAGTAAAGAGATAAATCCTCTAGTGATGCTCTCTACATTAATGGAATTGAAGTGTTAGACAATTCACATGATGAGGATTCTTTTTGTCCAAGCTAAACATATAGCGCACCACTACTCTTTTTAAACGCATATGCTGCAATGGGATATAATATTTATTTGGTCAAATTTCCTTTAGGCCAAAATTCCATATTTGGCTACCAACGATAATTTTGAAGTGGAATATTATGGTGTGTTGACAATTTCTTATTTTTGTTGCGAAGTAATTCTTAAGGTGGAGGTTGTTGAGTTGGCTTCTCTCCCTAAACTATGATCCTAATGGAGATATATTAATTTTTGTCACCTTATTACCTTTTGGAGAAATGTTGGCTAAGCTTGACGTAGGGATGCAATGAGCTTAGGAATATCTACAAGTATAAAATGTGTGGACATCAAGGTACTTCGTTATACAACAAATGAAATTACAAATACACAACAACTAGCTTATGAAATGTTCGCACATGTCCATTAAGCTTGAAAAATACTAGCAAGGCATCACACTAAGCCACTTGTAGCCACTTCAAAGGGTGCAAAACGAACTAGCATGAATACCGTCAAGCCCACAACTAATCTCTCTCTTTAATGAAGGAGAGCTTCCCTAGGGAAGACCGTATGTCTAAATATAGTTACAGAACTTCGTTACATGTAGATTTGATGAGAGGAGTAAGACAATCCAAATGCTTGCCAATTTTTCTAATTTTTTTTTAATTTATTGAATCATGTGCCTAATCTACAAGATAAGGTATCCAATTCAAGCATTCACTTTCTAAGTTGTAGACATGTAAAGAGATAAATCCTCCAATGATGCTCTTGAGATTAATGGGCTTGGAGTGTTAGACAATTCACATGATGAGGATTCTTGTTGTCCAAGTTGAACATATAACACACGAATGCTCTTACTTGTAACGAGTTTTTGTAACTGTATTTAGACATATGAGCCTCCCCTGTGCAACTCTCCTTCATTAAAAGATAATTTCTTGTACTAATTTAGGTTTCTTTGTTCACATTGGACACCGACTAGCTTGCATGACTTCCCCTAAACACCTAGCACGCATGTTAGTTCCCACTTAGGCCCTGGATTACTCACGTGGGCCCCTGGATCACTATGCTTGAAGAGCTTGTATAATATAAGCATAGAGAATATCCTAGAGGACTTGGATGATATAAGTGAGAAATTAATGGTGGACTTGGTGGTTTTCATTCTAGTTTGGTGTGCACCCTTTGAAGTGATGACCTGTTGTTGAAAGAAAAAGAACAATGTGGACACTTGGAATGCTTCCAAACCTTAGCTAAGGTATGTACTATCAACAACAAACCATAACTAGAAAACGTGGTCTAGCGAGGTATCACACTAAGCCACATGTAGCCACTTCGAAGGGTGCACACCAAACTAGCATGAATACCACCAAGTCCACCATTAATTTCTCATTTATATCATCCAAGTCCTCCAGGATATTCTCGAAGCTCACATTATACAAGATTGTCAAGCATAGTGATCGAAGGACCCAGGTGAATAATCCAGTGCCTAAGTGGGGTCTAACATTCGTGCTAGGTGTTTAGGGGAAGTCATGGAAGCTAGTTGGTGTCCAATGTGAACAAAGGAACCTGAATTAGTACAAGAAGTTATCTTTTAATCAAGGAGAGTTGCATAGGGGAGGCCCGTATGTCTAAATACAGTTATAAAACTTTGTTACAAGTAGATTTGATCAGAGGAGTAAAACAATCAAAATTCTTTCCAGTTTTTCTAAATTTTCGTTAACTTCTTGAATCATGTGCCTAATATACAAGATAAGGTACCCAATTCAAGCATTCACTTTCCAAGTTGTACACATGTAAAGAGATAAATCCTCCAATGATGCTCTCTACATTAATGGGCTTGAAGTGTTAGACAATTCACCAGTGTTTTTAAAACCGGAACCGGTGACCGGTCTAGTGCACCTAATGAACCGGTTTACCGACAAGAACCAGACTAACCGAGACTAGTTTGGTCTAAACAAACCGGTTTTAGAAAAATACATTAAATAATTAATTTTTAATGAAAAAACTATTTTTACGATTTAAAACCATGATTCCAAGCCAATAGAGACAAAATATGCAAATATTGCTCATTTGCTAAGTCACAGGACACGTCCCCCAAGGTCTCGTGTCCCGTATTTTACGTATTGGACATGAAAACGGCCCTAATACGTGTCGAATACGATTTTCAACGTGTCATGAAAACTTGAATACGTATTCTACGTTTTCTGTCGTGTCCTAAATTTCGAATACGTGTATTTGGTTTGTAGAATACGTTGCCCTAACGTATTTCGACATGTTGAATACGTATTGCGAAAAAAACATAATTTAAAGCCCATGTGTTGGTCTAATCTTATTTAATTTTGACCTTATCTAATGTAATCCTAACTAATCTTGATTAACTATTGACAGTTGTGCAATGTGTTTGTGCTTCTACCTAGTTTCACATATAGAATTGAATGTTAATTAATTGCAATTCAAGCAAGCTGTATGCACGTCTGATTTCATCAAGATTGCAGTCACTAGATTTACTTGACTAAATCTCTAAATTTGAAACTCCAGCAGATTAGCCTCTCTTCTAAAATGGAAATCTGAAAGTGATATGTTACATCAGTTGAAAACTCACAAGTTAATACTAAAAAGATGAAAATAAAAAAGAATGATCTTGAGATTCTAGTAATCCTTGCATGAACCTAAATTGTAATTGGGCCTTCAAATTGTCTCAACAAACAGTGATGAAATCCATTGAAAAAAATCAAGTGAAGGTGTGATAGAAATAGTTATAACTTATACTGAAGTGCCCTTTGGGGTAAAGGTCCTGACTCCTAAGGGGGCAACAACTATTCATATTGGGTGTGTTTGCAATCCATGAAAGCCACTTACTGATAAACCTAAAATTTCGTAACTGGAATACCCTTTGCAAATTGTGCATTGAATAGCCAAGGGTTGACACATAACTTAAAAGAGGGAGGGGGCTCCATCAAATTTCCAGTGCTAACCAAAGAATTGACACTCAAAGGAGAGTATTAGGGAGGATTTCAAGAAATTTAGACAAACAATTATGTTTTAAATGAAATATTGCCTAGACTAGACTGTCTATCTATTTTTCATGCTTTATTTGGAATTTGAATCTTAATAATTTCGAATTGGAAATATTAATATTTCGAATTGGTAACTTCAGTTGGTATTTAAATATCAGGTAAAAAATTGAAGTTTGAAACTTTTCTATACACTGAGTTATACATTCTTGTAGCTTATCCAAACCTCTTATGCACATTGTAAATATCTAAATTGACAAGCCTAATCTGTGGAATCGATAGCTTCAGTTGGTATTCAAATATCATGTAAAAGTCTTAATAGGCACTCCCTGAACAGTGAAATCTCTATGTAGCACACTTTTCTGCCAATCATTGGAGATTCAAAATTTGTATCACATCAGTTTTTTTATTAACTAGCTAAATATGTCAATTTGAAATTCACTGTGCCCATACTTCAAAACTCACATTTCGTTGTGGCTGCTTTATATCTGACACGGTATTATATTCCTTAAAGGCTATAACATATCACTGTATCAGCTGTTGAACCTTGATCCCATAGTGAGAACTGAGAATTTATGCATTGCTAACCATTAAGATTAATTAGTAGTAAGTACTTACTACTTAGTTTCTTATGTGCTTGTAAGTTGTAAATTTTGATTCTATTTATTTTTTTTGAAGTGAACTATGAACTTTGAGAAGTAATTATATTTTAATTTGATTAGATAAGCTGCAACCTGCAATTTAATATAGATAAAAAACTATATTTCGGTATATATATATATATATATATATATATAATATATATATATAGATATATTAAATATATATAAAACGTGTCCCCCGTGTCCTGTTTCCAGGGTGCTGCGTTTCGTATTGAATACTCGTATTTACGTGTCCTCGTGTCATGTGACTTAGCTCATTTATATACCATGTAAAGGTGAATATATCAAAATGGAACCGAGTGCAATACATATCATCGACAAAATACATAAGTAATGAGGCTCTAAATGGCCTCTAGAGTGCAAAAACAAGGCCTACAAACTATGGGGCCAGTGGCCTACTACATGACTCAAGTCTACATATATGATAATACTATAATAGTGATCAACATTATCACATGGAACTTCTCATGAGTCATCATGATGAAACTCAGTTGGTTGATTCTCGACTCCCAAACTTTGCAGTCACAAACTTCTCTATTGGTTCAGTGAATTGAGTCTCAAACTTCTGAAGGTATTCTGCCCTAATATGCCCTATTATTTCATTTGGTGCTCCACATGGCTTTACATGGCCTCCTATCCCAGCCAAGTGTTGCTTGAACCTGTTAATACCTCCTCCTTGAATGGCTTTTTGGTAATATTTGGAGATCATTTTGCTCTCAATCATTTCACAATGAGCCCATGCAGTATCTCTAGCTTTTGGAGGCATGATGACTACTACCCAGCTTAAACTCTGTTGTTCCACTACTCCAGCAAAAACTCAACACTCTCCAAGCTCCCAAGCAAACTTACAAACACTCCAAATGAGATGTGTGAGACAAATGAGAGGGAGAGGGGCCTCTTAAATGCTTGGAGAAGGTGTTTTTGGAGGGAAAGCACCCTTGGTTTCCCTCCAAAACCCCTAAAACACAGTCAAAAAGTTGCTTTTTGGTCTCACGGTGGGCGTGCCTCCTAACCAGCCAGTTTGATACAAACTCGGCAGTTACGTCCTAAACTAGCCGATTAGGACCGGTTTTCTGCAAAAAATAGCGAAGTGACCCCTATGACTGGGCTTTTTGGCCGGTTTCGATCGGTGGGCTTGCTAACTGGCTGGTTAGACCTGTAACCGGTTAGTAAGGCCGTTTTGAATACTATGCAATTCACATCATGAGGATTTTTATTGTCCAAGTTGAACATATAACGCATGAATGCTCTTATTCAACACATATGCTCCAATGGGATATATTATTTACTTTGTCAAATTTCTTTTAGGCCAAAATTCCATATTTGGTTCCCCACAATAATTTTGAAGGGGAATATTATGGATGTGTTGGCGATTTCTTATTTTTGTTGCCAAGGAATTCTTAAGGTGGAGGTTGTTGACTTGGCTGCTCCGCCTAACATATGATCCTAATGTAGATATGTTAATTGTTGCCACCTTATTACCTTTTTGAGATATGTAGGCTAAGATTGACGTAGGGATGCAATGACCCTTGGATGTCATTCATTGGACACCCTTAGTTTAAGGCTATGGACCACATTTTTCTTAGTGGGCACCCACTAACACTAATGTCGTCTACAGCCTTAAACTAAGGGTGTCTAATGAATGACATCCAATGGCCATTGCAATATACAAGATAAAGATTCAAGAGCTCACTCTCCAAGGTGTACACATGTGAAAAGATCAATCCTCAAGTGCCGCACTCTCCACGCACGGGTTCCAAATGTGAAGCACTTCACATAGCAAGGATCCTTGTTGTCTAATTCAAGCATCCAATCGTCCAATGATCTTACTCAACAAATTCTACGCACTATTATATTAAATTAGCATCTGTAACCAACATTACAAACTACTTAGTTTCCATGGGAATATACTCTAAAAGTCAGATCTACAATTATAAAATGTGTGGACATCAAAGTACTTTGTTAGACAACAAATGAAGTTACAAGTACATTCCAACTAGCTTATCAAAAGTCGGCACATGTCAATTAATCTTTTAAAATACTAGGACACTTGGAATGCTTTCAAACCCTAGCTAGGGTACCCAACATGAACACCAAATCATGACTAGCAAATATGGTCTACTAAAGCATCACACTAACCCACTTGTAGCCACTAAAAAAGGTGCACAACAAACTAGCATGAATACCACCAAGCCCACAATTAATCTCTGACTTATACCATCCAATTCCTCTAGGAGACTCTCTAAGCTTACATGCTACAAGCTCTCCAAGCATACTGATCCAAATCTTCAATGGGGTCTTTTCGCCACATATCCTAGTTCCTTGTCATCCAAAGATATCAAACCCTAGGAGATCATGTCTTCTCTAGATTTTGGTTGTCACAAACACTAACTCCTTCAACCCCCGAATCAATACAATTATAACGACTCTAATATAGGTTCATTAACAAAACACAATTACTTCATGGCTACTATATTCAATTTACAATGATGGGCACAAGATGCTAAATTAGCATATATGAGCAAAACCATAAACGACTCTAATCTCTATGTGGATATATGGTAAAAATTAGATTTTCAACTACAGAAATTGTGGATAGCAATGTACTTCCTTTGCACCAACAATAAAGTTAGAAGGACATACCAATTAGCCTATGACAAGTTGGTACATGTTGTTCATGTTTGTCATAGGATAGAACACTTCAAATGTTTCCAAACAATAGCTAGGGCATCCACCAATAACAACAAACCATAACTAGTGAAGATGGCCTAGCAAAATATCACACTAAGCTACTTGTAGCCTCTTAAAAGAGTGAACAACAAACTAGCATGAATAACTACAAGTCCACCCTTAATTCCCCACATACATAGCCTGACGAACCTTACGTGCAGAAATGGATGTACACTGCCTATGTGCAGGTTGATGGGGGATGTGAGCCAGGAGGTTGGATGATTCAATGGTTTGATATAAGGACTTGGAGCGTACTTGGAAAGCTCGAAGCACAGCAAGAACTCGTGGAGCCACAAGAGTCTGAGAACGTCTCTTTCCGGTTGAGTAAGACGCCCTGGAGGTCATGGGATAGGTTGAGGGATCGCTAGTGCAGAAAACGTTGTGCATTCTTGGTAGCAGGTTGATTGGGGGCGTCAACCTATAGGTTGGAGGTTTCTAAGGTTTGGCACCTTAGTCTGTTAATGGTACCTAATGTGTACATGGATTTGCCTGAGCTTTGTCCCCATGGTATCGAAGCCCCAGATCGGGGATGACCCATTGTTGTAAGAAAACGAACAATGTGGACAATTGGAATACTTCCAAGACCTAGCTAGGGTATCCACCATCAAAAACAAACCATAAACAGAAAACGTGGTCTAGCGAGGCATCACACTAAGCCACTTGTAGCCACTTCAAAGGGTGCACACCAAACTAGCACGAATACCACCAAGTCCACCATTAATTTCTCGCTTATATCATCCAAGTCCTCTAGGATACTCTCTAAGCTTACATTATACAAGCTCCACAAGCATAGTGATCCAACGACACACGTGAGTAATCCAGGGCCTAAGTGGGGACTAACATGCGTGCTAGGTGTTTAGGGGAAGTCATGCAAGCTAGTTGGTGTCCAATGTGAACAAAGAAACCTGAATTAGTATAAGAAGTTATCTTTTAATGAAGAAGAGTTCCAGAAGAGAGTTCCGTATGTCTAAATACAATCACAAAACTTCGTTACAAGTAGATTTGATCAGAGGAGCAAAACAATCGAAATACTTGCCAATTTTTCTAAATTTTCATTAATTTCTTGAATCATGTGCCTAATCTACAAGATAAGGTATCCAATCTAAGTGTTCACTTTCCAAGTTGTACACAAGTAAAGAGATAAATCCTCTAGTGATGCTCTCTACATTAATGGAATTGAAGTGTTAGACAATTCACATGATGAGGATTATTGTTGTCCAAGCTGAACATATAGCGCACGACTACTCTTACTAAACGCATAATCTCCAATGGGATATAATATTTATTTGGTCAAATTTCCTTTAGGCCAAAATTCCATATTTGGTTACCAACGATAATTTTAAAGTGGAATATTATGGTGTGTTGGCAATTTCTTATTTTTGTTGCCAAGTAATTCTTAAGGTGGAGGTTGTTGAGTTGGCTTCTCTCCCTAAACTATGATCCTAATGGAGATATGTTAATTTTGCCACCTTATTACCTTTTGGAGAAATGTTGGCTAAGCTTGACGTAGGGATGCAATGAGCTTGAGAATATCTACAAGTATAAAATGTGTGGACATCAAGGTACTTCGTTATACAACAAATGAAATTACAAATACACACCAACTAGCTTATGAAATGTTCGCACATGTCCATTAAGCTTGAAAAATACTAGCAAGGCATCACACTAAGCCACTTGTAACCACTTCAAAGGGTGCAAAACAAACTAGCATGAATACCGTCAAGCCCACAACTAATCTCTCACTTATATCATCCAATTCCTCAAGGAGACTCTCTAAGCTTACATGCTACAAGCTCTCCGAGCATACTAATCCAAGTCTTCAAAGGGGTCCCTTCTCCACATATTCTAGTTCGTTGTCACCCAAAGATATCAAACCCTAGTAGATCACGTCTTTTCTAGATTTTGGTTGTCACAAACCCTACCTCCAACCCTCGCACCAATACAATTATAACGACTATAATATATGTTCATTAACGAAACAGAATTATATGATGACTACTATATTCAATTTACAATGATGGGCACAAGATGCTAAATTAGCATATATGAGGATCACCATAAACTACTCTAATCTCTATGTGAATATATGGTAAAAAAATAGATCTTCAACTAAAGAAATTATGCATATAATTGTACTTCATTTATACAAACAATAAAGTTAGAATTACATACAAATTAACCTATGACAAGTTGGTACATGTCGTTCATGCTTGTCATAGGAAAGGACACTTCAAATGTTTCCAAACACTAGCTAGGGCATCCACCATCAACAACAAAACATAACTAATGAAGATGGCCTAGGAAGGCATCACACTAAGCTACTTGTATCCACTTCAAAGAGTGAACAACAAACTAGCATGAATACCTACAAGTCCACCCTTGCTTCCCCACACACATAGCCCGACGAACCTTAGGTGCAAAAAGATTGTAGACTGCCTATGTGCAGGTTAATGGGGGATGTGAGCCAGGAGGTTGGTGTTGGAAATAATACTGAGAGGGGGGGGGGGGGGGTCAATATTATCAAATCAGTAAAACTTTTTCATTTTCAAACTCAGATTCATATACGCCACTTAAGTTAAGGATATCCACGTATATACGTGACTGTGTTAAAAGCAACCAGCGTAAATGCAGTAATCTTATGATTCAGTTAGCTTATCTTCAGTAAATGCATCAGAACATTATTAACCTTATTAACAGTAAGCAGAATAGATCATCACACATAAAGAGCACACACATGAACACCATGATTTAAGGTGGAAACCCAGTGCGGGAGAAAACCACCTACTGCAAGTCATCTCAATCTTCTTCTTAATAAGAAAATCCTTTTACAATATTTTGTACTGGTGCAGCCTTATACCAGTACGGGAGTTACAACCCCCTTTGCTCTTGTACTAGCCGATCCATTTACTAGTACGCAGGCTACTACCTGCTACAATGCTCCAAAGATTTCTTTTAGCTCTTGTACTAGCTTAGATACTAGTACGTAGGTGCTGACCTACAATCTTCTTTCCTCCAGGTACCACGTTTCATCAATTTTCAGACTGGATACACTGAAGCACACCACTACAATCTGAAGGCCACGTTTCATCAAATTTTCATACTGGACCCATCAATATCATTGAAGCACACAATCAATCAACACTAGCATTATCAATCTCTGAAATACTGAATCACTGAACCCTGTCAACAAAAAGCAGTCACCAGAACACATAGCAGAACCCTGAACTCTGCAACACTATTCAGAACCAACTGTATCATCAAAATCATGCATTAAAGTGCATACGCTACTTGAACAAACCAGACCCGCGTACATACGCGCTTTTACCAAGCCAACCTGCGTATAGATCTATAAATATTCAATCATAACTTGTAGCGATTTCAAACTTAAGTTATACCCAGTTCAGATCATTACATGCGTCAGTATACAGATCTAGAATAAACATAATCAATCATATAAAGATAGTTCATTTCAAACCATTTGATCCCGATCTATCCTTAGATCTTGTTCTCCATCAACTTGTGAGATCCCTCCTTAGCTTAGATCAAGCAACCCATAACCTGCATACTGGATCTCATTCTTCATCAGATATTCAAGACTTTTTCCATACAATTGCCTAATGATCTTCTTCTCCTTTTATAGTCTTAGGCCTTGCTCAATACCATGGTCCAAAACCACAACAAACCAATACCATCAACTCAATACTAGGGATCAACACGTCTTTCGAGATGCCATGGTTCAAAAACCATAGCTTCAAATTCCAAGGACTAACCGCGACGGACCATAGGTAAGTTTTCCAACATATACGTGCTTTTCCTTGCATGAATGTGTGTGCATACGCATACGCGACTTTGTAACGACTAACTTGCATGTATACGCGGATCAGTCACGATGAACCTGCGTATATGTATTTTCTCTTCATTCTTGTAGTCTTGTTCATCAATTCCTTGTTGCTGACCTTCTGCACTTTGATTTGTCATCTGTGTCGTTTGCCATCAAGGACAACACTTGTCTCATAATGCCAACAATCTCCCCCTTTGGACTTGATGGCAAAGCTAACTTGTCACACTTAGATCTATCATCTGATTCCTTTTATTTGTCCTGCATCCCATGCATTCAGTCACATCTGATATTTCATCTGTAT
>APFE031415871.1:0-39429 GCA_000404065.3 Pinus taeda | reverse complement strand
GAAAACCACCTGCTGCAATTCGTCTCTTTCTTCCTTTAATAAGAAACTTCTTTTACAATGTACTGGTGCAGTCCTTTACCAGCACGCAGGCTACAACCTGCAGAGGGCTACAACCTTCTCTCGTTTTCCAGTTACTTCTGGAAGGGAGCTACAACCGCCTTAGCTCTTGTACTAGCGGATATACTAGTACGTAGGTGCTGACCTACAGAAGGCTGCAACCTTCTTTTTCTTCCAGGGACCACGTTTCATCAATTGTCAGACTGGATCCATAAGTACAAAACAATCACTGCTGCAATACAATCATCCACTTATACTTGCATCATAAATCTCTAAATCACCCAATACTGAATTACTGAAACCCTGTCATCGAAACACAGAACGCAAACCAGAGCCGAGAACTCTGCAACAACCAGTAGAATCAACAGCAACCTGAAATACCAAATCTTATAATGCATACGCAACTTTACTATACCAAAACCACGTGTATACGCGCTTTCACCTCATACAACCCGCGTACAGATCTAAAGATAATTACTTGTGCCTTCACTGTTATATCAACCCAATCCAAGCAGCACAAACCGATAACTAGATCTCCGCACTTCGTCAAATGTTCATTCCTTGCTTCCCCCTTTGCCTAATGATCTTCTCCTTATATAGGTTAGGCTTCTCTCAATACCATGGTCCAAAACCATGTAGAAATAATACCATGAACCCAATACTTGGGGTCGTCACTTTGGACCAAATACCACGGACCAAAACCATGATTTCCAACATGTACGCGCCTTTACTCTTATTAACCCGCGTGTATACGCATACGCTCCTTCTGCTTCGCTAACCCGCGTATATACGTTCTTTCTTCATGGTAAACCTGCGTATATCTCTCTATTTACCTGTTGTACTGTGATCTTTCCTCTGAGTGAGTTGCCATCACCTGTATCATTCCTCTGAGTGAGTTGCCATCAAGGACAACACCTGAATCATAATGCCAACAGTTGGAGTATTGGAGTGTTTGATATAAGGACTTGGAGCATACTTGGCTAGCTCGAAGAGCAACAAGAACTCTTGAAAACACCAGAGTCTGAGAACGTCTCTTTATGGCTGAGTAAGAAACCCTGGAGGTGGTGGCATAGGTTGAGGGATCGCTAATGTAGAGAACGGTGTGCATTCTTGAGTGCAGGTTGATAAGGGGCGTGAGCTTATAGGTTGGAGGTTGCTACGGTTTGTCACCTTAGTCTATTGATGGTACCATATGTGTACGTGGATTTGGTTGGGCTATTGCCCCAAGGTGTCGAAGCCCCAACTCGGGGATGACTCATTGTTGAAAGAAAAAGAACAATGTGGACACTTGGAATGCTTCTAGACCCTAGCTAAGGTATCCACCATCAACGACAAACCATAACTAGAAAACGTGGTCTAGCGAAGTATCAAACTAAGCCACTTGTAGCCACTTCAAAGTGTGCACAACAAACTAGCATGAATACCACCAAGGTCACCATTAATCTCTCACTAATATCGTCCAATTCCTCTACGAGAATCTATAAGCTTACATACTACAAGCTCTCCAAGAATACTGATCCAAGTGCCCAGGTGAATAATTCAGGGCCTAAGTGAGGACTAACATGCATGCTAGGTGTTTATGGGAAGTCATGCAAGCTAGTTCGTGTCCAATGTGAACAAAGAAACCTAAATTAGTACAAGAATTTATCGTTTAATGAAGGAGAGCTGCCCAAGGGAAGCCCGTATGTCTAAATATAGTTACAGAACTTCGTTACATGTAGATTTGATGAGAGGAGTAAGACAATTGAAATGCTTGCCAGTTTTTCTGATTTTTTTTTAATTTATTGAATCGTGTGCCTAATCTACAAGATAAGGTATCCAATTCAAACATTCACTTTCTAAGTTGTACACATGTAAAGAGATGAATCCTCCAATGATGCTCTTGACATTAATGGGCTTGGAGTGTTAGACAATTCACATGATGAGGATTCTTGTTGTTTAAGTTGAACATATAACGCACAAATTCTCTTACTTGTAACGAAATTTTGTAACTGTATTGAGACATACGGGCCTCCCCTGTGCAACTTTCCTTCACTAAAAGATAACTTCTTGTACTAATTTAGGTTTCTTTGTTCACATTGGACACCAACTAGCTTGCATGACTTCCCCTAAACACCTAGCACGCATGTTAGTCCCCACTTAGGCCCTGGATTACTCACGTGGGCCCCTAGATCACTATGCTTCAAGAGCTTGTATAATATAAGCATAGAAAATATCCTAGAGGACTTGGATGATATAAGTGAGAAATTAATGGTGGACTTGGTGGTATTCATTCTAGTTTGGTGTACACCCTTTGAAGTGATGATCTGTTGTTGAAAGGAAAAGAATAATGCGGACACTTGGAATGCTTCCAAAATTTAGCTAGGGTATGCACTATCAACAACAAACCATAACTAGAAAACGTGGTCTAGCGAGGCATCACACTAAGCCACTTGTAGCCACTTCGAAGGGTGCACACCAAACTAGCATGAATACCACCAAGTCCACCATTAATTTCTCATTTATATCATCCAAGTCCTCTAGGATATTCTCTAAGCTTACATTATACAATATTGTCAAGCATAGTGATCGAAGGACCCAGGTGAATAATCCAGTGCCTAAGTGGGGACTAACATTCGTGCTAGGGGTTTAGGGGAAGTCATGCAAGCTAGTTGGTGTCCAGTGTGAACAAATGAACCTGAATTAGTACAAGAAGTTATCTTTTAATCAAGGAGAGTTGCACAGGGGAGGCCCGTATGTCTAAATACAGTTATAAAACTTTGTTACAAGTAGATTTGATCAGAGGAGTAAAACAATCAAAATGCTTTTCAGTTTTTCTAAATTTTCATTAACTTCCTAAATCATGTGCCTAATATACAAGATAAGGTACCCAATTCAAGCATTCACTTTCCAAGTTGTACACATGTAAAGAGATAAATCCTCCAGTGATGCTCTCTACATTAATGGGCTTGAAGTGTTAGACAATTCACCAGTGTTTTTAAAACCAGAACCGGTGACCGGTCTAGTGCACTTAACGAACCGGTTTACCGACTGGAACCAGTCTAACCAAGACTAGTTTGGTCTAAACGAACCAGTTTTAGAAAAATACATTAAATAATTGATTTTTAATGAAAAAACTATTTTTAAGATTTAAAACCATGATTCCAAGCCAATAGAGACAAAATATGCAAAGATTGCTCATTTATATACCATGTAAAGGTGAATGTATCAAAATGGCACCGAGTGCAATACATATCATCAACAACATACATAAGTAATGAGGTTCTAAATGGCCTCTAGAGTGCAAAAACAAGGCCTACAAACTATGGGGCCAGTGGCCTACTACATGACTCAAGTCTACATATATGATAATACTATAATAGTGATCAACATTATCACTTGAAACATCTCATGAATCATCATGATGAAACTCGGTTGATTCTCGACTCCCAAACTTTGCAGTCACAAACTTCTCTATTGGTTCAGTGACTTGAGTCTCAAACTTCTGAAGGTATTCTACCCTAATATGCCCTATTATTTCATTTGGTGCTCCACATGGCTTTACATGGCCTCCTATCCCAGCCAAGTGTTGCTTGAACCTGTTAATACCTCCTCCTTGAATGCATTTTTGGTAATATTTGGAGACCATTTTGCCATCAATCATATCACAATGAGCCTATGCAGTATCTCTAGCTTTTGGAGGCATGATGACTACTACCCAGCTTAAACTTTGTTGTTCCACTACTCCAGCAAAAACTCAACACTCTCCAAGCTCCCAAGCAAACTCACAAACACTCCAAATGAGATGTGTGAGACAAATGAGAGGGAGAGGGTCCTCTTAAATGCTTGGAGAAGGTGTTTTTGGAGGGAAAGCACCCGTAGTTTCCCTCCAAAACCCCTAAAGCACAGTCAAAAAGTCACTTTTTGGGCTCACGGTGGGCGTGCCTCCTAACCGACCAGTTTGATACAAACTGGGCAATTACGTCCTAAACTGGCCGATTAGGACCGGTTTTCTGCAAAAAATAGCGAAGTGACCCCTATGACTGGGTTTTTTGGCTGGTTTCGACCGATGGGCCTGCTAACCGGCTGGTTAGACCAGTAACCGGTTAGTAAGACCGTTTTGAATACTATGCAATTCACATGATGAGAATTTTTGTTGTCCAAGCTGAACATATAACGCATGAATGCTCTTACTCAACACATATGCTCCAATGGGATATATTATTTACTTTGTCAAATTTCTTTTAGGCCAAAATTGCATATTTGGTTCCCCACAATAATTTGAAGAGGAATATTATGGATGTGTTAGCGATTTCTTATTTTGTTGCCAAGGAATTCTTAAGGTGGAGGTCGTTGAGTTGGCTGCTCCGCCTAACATATGATCCTAATGGAGATATGTTAATTGTTGCCACCTTATTACCTTTTTGAGATATGTAGGCTAAGATTGACGTAGGGATGCAATGACCCTTGGATGTCATTCATTAGACACCCTTAGTTTAAGGCTATGGACCACATTTTTCTTAGTGGGCGCCCACTAACACTAATGTGGTCTATAGCCTTAAACTAAAGGTGTCTAATGAATGACATCCAATGGTCATTGCAATATATCAGATAAAGAGTCAAGCGCTCACTCTCCAAGGTGTACACATGTGAAAAAATCAATCCTCAAGTTTTGCACTCTCCACGCATGGGTTCCAAATGTGAAGCACTTCACATAGCAAGGATCCTTGTTGTCTAATTCAAGCATCCAATCGTCCAATGATCTTACTCAACAAATTCTACGCACTATTATATCAAAGTAGCATTTGTACCCAACATTAGAAACTACTTAGTTTCCATGGGAATATACTCTAAAAGTTAGATCTACAATTATAAAATGTATGGACATCAAGGTACTTTGTTAGACAACAAATGAAGTTACAAGTACATTCCAACTAGCTTATAAAAAGTTAGCACAAGTCAATTAATCTTTTAAAATACTAGGACACTTGGAATGCTTTCAAACCCTAGCTAGGGTACCCAACATGAACACCAAATTATGACTAGCAAATATGGTCTACTAAAGCATCACACTAAGCCACTTCTAGCCACTAAAAAGGGTGCACAACAAACTAGCATGAATACCACCAAGTCCACAATTAATCTCTGACTTATATCATCCAATTCCTCTAGGAGACTCTCTAAGCTTACATGCTACAAGCTCTCCAAGCATACTGATCCAAATCTTCGATGGGGTCTTTTCGCCACATATCCTAGTTCCTTGTCATCCAAAGATATCAAACCCTAGTAGATCATGTCTTCTCTAGATTTTGGTTGTCACAAACCCTAACTCCTTCAATCCCCGCATCAATACAATTATAACGACTCTAATATAGGTTCATTAACGAAACACAATTATTTGATGGCTACTATATTCAATTTACACTGATGGGCACAAGATGCTAAATTAGCATATATGAGAAAAACCATAAACGACTCTAATCTCTATGTGGATATATGGTAAAAATTAGATCTTCAACTACAGAAATTGTGGATAGCAATGTACTTCCTTTACACTAACAATAAACTTAGAAGGACATACCAGTTAGCCTATGACAAGTTGGTACATGTTGTTCATGCTTGTCATAAGATAGAACACTTCAAATGTTTCCAAACAATAGCTAGGGCAGCCACCAATAACAACAAACCATAACTAGTGAAAATGGCCTAGAAAAATATCACACTAAGCTACTTGTAGCCTCTTAAAAGAGTGAACAACAAACAAGCATGAATAACTACAAGTCCACCCTTAATTGCCCACATACATAGCCTGACGAACCTTACGTGCAGAAATGGGTGTACACTGCCTATGTGCAGGTTGATAGGGGATGTGAGCCAGGAGGTTGGATGATTCAATGGTTTGATATAAGGACTTGGAGCGTACTTGGCAAGCTCAAAGCACAGCAAGAACTCTTGGAGCCACAAGAGTCTGAGAACATCTCTTTCCGGTTGAGTAAGACACCCTGGAGGTCGTGGCATAGGTTGACTGATCGCTAGTGCAGAAAACGTTGTGCATTCTTGGTAGTAGGTTGATTGGGGGCGTCAGCCTATAGGTTAGAGGTTTCTAAGGTTTGGCACCTTAGTCTATTAATGGTACCCAATGTGTACATGGATTTGGCTGAGCTTTTGCCCCATGGTATCGAAGCCCCAGATCAGGGATGACCCATTGTTGTAAGAAAACGAACAATATGGACAATTTTAATGCTTCCCAGACCTAGCTAGGGTATCCACCATCAACAACAAACCATAACCAGAAAACGTGGTCTAGGGAGGCATCACACTAAGCCACTTGTAGCCACTTCAAAGGGTGCACACCAAACTAGCACGAATACCACCAAGTCCACCATTAATTTCTCACTTATATCATCCAAGTCCTCTAGAATACTCTCTAAGCTTACATTATACAAGCTCCACAAGCATAGTGATCCAACGACCCACGTGAGCAATCCAGGGCCTAAGTGGGGACTAACATGCGTGCTAGGTGTTCAGGGGAAGTCATGCAAGCTAGTTGGTGTCCAATGTGAACAAAGAAACCTGAATTAGTATAAGAAGTTATCTTTTAATGAAGAAGAGTTCCACAAGAGAGTCACGTATGTCTAAAGACAATTACAAAACTTCGTTACAAGTAGATTTGTAGAGGAGCAAAACAATCGAAACGCTTGTCAATTTTTCTAAATTTTCGTTAATTTCTTGAATCATGTGCCTAATCTACAAGATAAGGTATCCAATCCAAGTGTTTACTTTCCAAGTTGTACACAAGTAAAGAGATAAATCCTCTAGAAATGCTCTCTACATTAATGGAATTGAAGTGTTTGACAATTCACATGATGAGGATTCTTGTTGTCCAAGCTGAACATATAGCGCACAACTACTCTTACTAAACGCATATGCTACAATGAGATATAATATTTATTTGGTCAAATTTCTTTTAGGCCAAAATTTCATATTTGGTTACCAACGATAATTTTAAAGTGGAATATTATGGTGTGTTGGCAATTTCTTATTTTTGTTGCCAAGTAATTCTTAAGGTGGAGGTCGTTGAGTTGGCTT
This sequence comes from Pinus taeda, assembly GCA_000404065.3. Classification (NCBI taxonomy): domain Eukaryota; kingdom Viridiplantae; phylum Streptophyta; class Pinopsida; order Pinales; family Pinaceae; genus Pinus; species Pinus taeda. Next base: position 32,304 of record APFE031415871.1, on the reverse strand, counting down.
CTCTCCCTAAACTATGATCCTAATGGAGATATGTTAATTTTTGCCACCTTATTACCTTTTGGAGAAATGTTGGCTAAGCTTGACGTAGGGATGCAATGAGCTTGGGAATATCTACAAGTATAAAATGTGTGGACATAAAGGTACTTCGTTATACAACAAATGAAATTACAAATACACACCAACTAGCTTATGAAATGTTCACACATGTCCATTAAGCTTGAAAAATACTAGCAAGGCATCACAGTAAGCCACTTGTAGCCACTTCAAAGGGTGCAAAACAAACTAGCATGAATATCGTCAAGCCCACAACTAATCTCTCACTTATATCATCCAATTCCTCAAGGAGACTCTCTAAGCTTACATGCTACAAGCTCTCCAAACATACTGATCCAAGTATTCGAAGGGTTCTCTTCTCCACATATTCTAGTTCGTTGTCAACCAAAGATATCAAACCCTAGTAGATCACGTCTTTTCTAGATTTTGGTTGTCACAAACCCTACCTCCAACCCTCGCACCAATACAATTATAACGACTATAATATATGTTCATTAATGAAACACAATTATATGATGACTACTATATTCAATTTACAATGATGGGCACAAGATGTTAAATTAGCATATATGAGCATCACCATAAACTACTCTAATCTCTATGTGAATATATGGTAAAAAATAGATCTTCAACTAAAGAAATTATGCATATAATTGTACTTCATTTATACAAACAATAAAGTTAGAAGTACATACCAATTAACCTATGACAAGTTGGTACATGTCGTTCATGCTTGTCATAGGATAGGACACTTCAAATGTTTCCAAACACTAGCTAGGGCATCCACCATCAACAACAAAACATAACTAGTGAAGATTGCCTAGCAAAGCATCACACTAAGCTACTTGTATCCACTTCAAAGAGTGAACAACAAACTAGCATGAATACCTACAAGTCCACCCTTGCTTCCCCACACACATAGCCCGGCGAACCTTAGGTGAAGAAAGAGTGTAGACTGCCTATGTGCAGGTTAATGGGGGATGTGAGCCAGGAAGTTGGAGGATTGAAGTGTTTGATATAAGGACTTGGAGCATACTTGGCAAGCTCGAAGAGCAGCAAGAACTCTTGAAGACACAAGAGTCTGAGAACGTCTCTTTATGGTTGAGTAAGAAACCCTGGAAGTGGTGGCATTGGTTGAGGGATCGCTAATGTAGAGAATGGTGTGTGTTCTTGGGTGCAGCCTGATTAGGGGCGTGAGCTTATAGGTTGGAGGTTGCTACTGTTTGTCACCTTAGTCTGTTGATGGTACCATATGTGTGTAGAGCATGTATGCTTGGAGAGCATGTAGCATGTAAGCTTAAATAGTCTCCTAGAGGAATTGGATGATATAAGTGAGACATTAATGGTGGGCTTGGCAGTGTTCATGCTAGTTTGTTGTGAACTCTTTGAACTGACTACAAAAGAATTAGTGTGGTGCCTTGCTAGACCGTATTTTCTAGTCATAGTTTGTTGTTCATGTTGGATACCCTAGCTAGGGATTGGAAGCATTCCAAGTGTCCTATTATTTGTCAAGCTTAATGGACATTTGCTAACTGCATAAGCTAGTAGGTATGTACTTGTAGCTACAATTGTTGTATGATGAAGTACCTTGATGTCCACACATTTTATAATTGTAGATCTGAATTTTAGAGTATATTCCCATGGAAACTAAGTAGTTTCTAATGTTGAGTACAAATGCTAATTTAATATAATAGTGAGTAGAATTTTTGAGTAATATCATTGGAAAATTGGATGCTTGAATTAGCCAACAAGGATCCTTGCTATGAGAAGTGCTTCACATTTGGAAGCCATGCTTGGAGAGTGCAACACTTGAGGATTGATCTCTTCACATGTGTACACCTTGGAGAGTGAGCACTTGACTCTTTATCTTGTATATTGCAATAGCCCTTGGATGTCATTCATTAGACACCCTTAGTTTAAAGCTATGGGCCCCATTAGTGTTAGTGGGCGCCCACTAACAATAACGTGGTCCATAGCCTTAAACCAAGGGTGTCTAATAAATGACATCCAAGGATCATTGCATCCCTACGTCAAGCTTAGAAAACATTTCTCCAAAAGGTAATAAGGTGGCAACAATTAGCATATCTTCATTAGGATCATATGGTAGGTAGAGTAGCCAATTCAAAAACCTCCACCTTAAGAATTCCTTGGCAACAAAAATAAGAAATCGTCAACACATCCATAATATTCCACTTTAAAATTATCACGGGGAACCAAATATGGAATTTTGGCCTAAAGGCAATTTTTACGAAATAAATATTATATCCCATTGGGGCATATGCGTGTTAAGTAAGAGCATTCGTGTGCTATATGTTCAGCTTGGATAACAAGAATCCTCATCATGTGAATTGCCTAACACTTCAAGCCCATTAATGTCAAGAGAATCACTGAAGGATTTATCTCTTTACATGTGTAAAACTTGGAAAGTGAACACTTGAATTGGATACCTTATCTTGTAGATTAGGCATGTTGATTCAAGAAATTATCGAAAATTCAGAAAAATTGGCAAGCATTTCGATTGTCTTACTCCTCTGATCAAATCTACTTGTAACGAAGTTTTGTAACTCTATTTATACATACGGGCCTCACCTGGGCAGCTCTCCTTAATTAAAAGATAACTTCTTGTACTAATTAAGGTTTCTTTGTTCACATTGGACACAAACTAACTTGCATGACTTCCCCTAAACACCTAGCATGCATGTTAGTCATCACTGAGGCCTTGGATTATTCAAGTGGGCACTTGGATTAGTATGGTTGGAGAGCTTGTAGCATGTAAGCTTAGAGAGTCTCCTTGAGGAATTGGATGATATAAGTTAGAGATTACTCGTGGGCTTGGTGGTATTCATGCTAGTTCGTTGTGCACCCTTTGAAGTGGCTACAAGTGGCTTAGTGTGATAACTCGCTAGACCACGTTTTCTAGTTATGGTTTGTTGTTGATGGTGGATATCGTAGCTAGGGTTTGGAAGCATTCCAAGTGTCCACATTGTTCTTTTTCTTTCAACAATGGGTCATCCCCGAGTTGGGTCTTTGACAATATGGAACAATAGCTTAGCCAAATCCACGTACACATCGGGTACCATTAACAGACTAAGGTGCCAAACCGCAACAACCTCCAACATATAAGCTCACACCCCCAATAAACTTGCACCCATGAATGCACACCATTCTCTGCACTAGCAATCCCTCAACCTATGCCACCACCTCCCGAGTGTCTTACTCAGCCGGAAAGAGACATTCTCAGACTCCTGTGGCTCCAAGAGTCCTTGCTACTATTCGAGCTTGCCAAGTATGCTCCATGTCCTTATATCAAACCCTTGAATCCTCCAACTTCCTGGCTCACATCCCCCATCAACTTGCACATAGGCAGTGTACACTCTTTTTTGCACCTAAGTTTCATCAAGCTATGTGTGTGGGGAATCAAGGGTGGACATGTAGGTATTCATGCTAGTTTTTTGTTCACTCTTTGAAGTGGATACAAGTAGCTTAGTGTGATGCCTTGCTAGGCCGTCTTCACTAGTTATGGTTTGTTGTTGATGTTGGATGCCCTAGCTAGTGTTTGGAAATTTTTGAGGTGTCCTACGACATGTACCAACTTGTCATAGGCTAATTGGTATGTGCTTCTAACTTTATTGTTTCTATAAATGAAGTACATTTATATGCATAATTTTTGTAGTTGAAGATCTAATTTTTACCATATATTCACATAGAGATTAGAGTATTTTATGGTGTTGCTCATATATGCTAATTTAGTATCTTGTGCCTGTCATTGTAAATTGAATATAGTAGTCATCAGATAATTGTGTTTCGTTAATGAACCCATATTACAGTTGTTATAATTGTATTGATGCGAAGGTTGAAGGAACTGGAGTTTGTGACAACCAAAATCTAGAGAAGTCGTGATCTACAAGGGTTTGACATCTTTGGGTGACAACGAACTAGGATATGTGGAGAAGAGACCCCTTCAAAGACTTGGATCAGTACGCTGGGAGAGATTCTAGCATGTAAGCTTAGAGAGTCTCCTAGAGGAATTGGATGATATAAGTGAGAGATTAGTTCTGGGCTTGGCAATATTCATGTGAGTTTGTTGTGCACACTTTGAAGTGGCTACCATGGCTTAGTGTGATGCCTTGCTAGTATTTGTCAAGCTTAATGGACATGTGCCAACTTTTCATAAGCTAATTGGTGTGTACTTGTAACTTCATTTGTTGTATACCAAAGTACCTTGATGTCCACACATTTTATACTTATACATCTGACTTTTAGAGTATATTCCCATGGAAATTAAGTAGTTTCTAATGTTGGGTACAAATGCTAATTTAATATAATAGTGAGTAGATTTTGTTGAGTAAGATAATTGGACGATTGGATGCTTGAATCAGACAACAAAGATCCTTGCTATGAGAAATGCTTGACATTTGGCACCCATGCTTCGAGAGTGCAACACTTGAGGATTGATCTCTTCACATGTGTACACCTTGAAGAGTGAGCGCTTGACTCTTTATCTTGTATATTGCAATGGCCCTTGGATGTCATTCATTAGACACCCTTAGTTTAAGGCTATGGGCCACATTATTGTTAGTGGGATCCCACTAACAGTAATGTGTCCCATAGCCTTAAACTAAGGGTGTTTAATGAACGACATCCAACGGTCATTGAATCCCTACGTCAAGCTTAGCCAAAATTTCTCCAAAAAGTAATAAGGTGGCAAAAATTAGCACACCTTCATTAGGAAATGAAGGTATGCTAATTTTTGCCACCTTATTACCTTTTGGAGAAATTTTGGCTAAGCTTGATGTAGGGATTCAATAACCGTTGGATGTCGTTCATTAGACACCCTTAGTTTAAGGCTATGGGACACATTACTGTTAGTGGGCGCCCACTAACAATAATGTGGCCCATAGTCTTAAAATAAGGGTGTCTAATGAATGACATCCAACAACAATTCAATCCCTACGTCAAGCTTAGCCAAAATTTCTCCAAAAGGTAATAAGATGGCAAAAATTAGCATATCTTCATTAGGATCATAGGTTAGGCAGAGCAGCCAACTCAACAACCTCCACCTTAAGAATTACTTGGCAAAAAAATAAGAAATTGCCAACATGTCCATAATATTCCCCTTTAAAATTATCGTGGAGAACCAAATATATAATTTTGGCCTAAAGAAAATTTGACCAAGTAAATATTATATCCCATTGGAAAATATGCGTTGAGTAAGAGTAGTCGTGCGCTGTATGTTCAGCTTGGACAACAAGAATCCTCATCGTGTGAATTGTCTAACACTTCAAGCTCATTAATATAGAGAGCATCACTAGAGGAGTTATCTCTTTACATGTGTACAACTTGGAAAGCGAACCCTTGAATTGGATACCTTATCTTGTAGATTAGGCACATGATTCATGAAATTAACGAAAATTCAAAAAAATTGGCAAGCATTTCGATTGTTTTACTCCTTTTATCAAATCTACTTGTAATGAAGTTTTGTAATTGTATTTAGACATAAGGGCCTCCCTTGTGCAACTCTCCTTCATTAAAAGATAACTTCTTATACTAATTCAGGTTTCTTTGTTCACATTGGACACCAACTAGTTTATATGACTTCCCCTAAACACCTAGCACACATGTCAGTCCCCACTTAGGCCATGGATTATTCATGTGAGCCCTTGGATCACTATGCTTGAAGAGGTTGTATAATTTAAGCTTATAGAATATCCTAGAGGACTTGGATGATATAAGTGAGAAATTAATGGTGGACTCGGTGGTATTCCTGCTAGTTTCGTGTGCACCCTTTGAAGTGGCAACAAGTGGCTTCGTGTGACGCCTCGCTAGACCACATTTTATAGTTATGGTTTTTTTTTAATGGTGGATACACTAGCTAGGGTTTGGAAGCATTCCAAGTGTCCACATTGTTCGTTTTCTTTCAACAATGGGTCATCCCCGATCTGGGGCTTCGACACCATGAGGCAAAAGCTGAGCCGAATCCACGTACACATCGGGTACCATTAACAGACTAATGTGCCAAACCATAACAAACTCCAACCTATAGGCTCACGCCCCCAATCAACCTGCTACCAAGAATTCACAATGTTTTTTGCACTAGCAATCCCCCAACCTTGGCCACGACCTCCAAGACATCTTACTCAACTCGAAAGAGACGTTCTTAGACTCCTATTGGTCCACAAGTTCTTGCTGCTTTTCGAGCTTGCCAAGTATGCTCCAAGTCCTTATATCAAGCCCTTGAAACATCCAACCTTTTGGCTCACATTCCCCATCAACCTGCACATAGGCAGTGTACACCCATTTCTGCACCTAAGGTTCATCACGCTATGTATGTGGACTTGTACGTATTCATGCTAGTTTGTTGTTCACTCTTTGAAGTGGCTTCAAGTAGTTTATGTGATTTTTTGCTAGGCCATCTTAACTAGTTATGGCTTGTTATTGGTGGTGGATGCCCTACCTAGTGTTTGGAAACATTTGAAGTGTCCTATCTTATGAAAAGCAAGAATGACATGTACCAACTTGTCATAGACTAATTGGTATATACTTCTAACTTTATTGTTTGTATAAAGGAAGTACATTGCTATCCACAATTTCTGTAGTTGAAGATCTAATTTTTACCATATATTCACATACAGATTAGAGTCGTTTATAGTTTTGCTCATATATGCTAATTTAGCATCTTGTGCCCATCATTGTAAATTGAATATAGTAGTCATCAAATAATTATGTTTCGTTAATAAACCTATATTAGAGTCATTATAATTGTATTGATGTGAGGGTTGAAGGAGCTAGGTTTATGACAACCAAAATCTAGAGAAGACATGATCTACTAGGGTTTGATATCTCTAGGTGACAAGGAACTAGGATATGTGGCGAATAGACCCCTTCGAAGACTTGAATCTGTATGCTTGGAGAGTTTGTAGCATGTAAGCGTAGAGATTCTCCTAGAGGAATTAGATGGTATAATTCAGAGATTAATTGTGGACCTAGTGGTATTGATGCTAGTTTGTTGTGGCACCCTTTGAAGTGGCTACAAGTGGCTTAGTGTGATGCTTTAGTAAACCATATTTTCTAGTCATAATTTGGTGTTCATTTTGGGTACCCTAGCTAGAGTTTGGAAACATTCCAAGTGTCCTAGTATTTTAAAAGCTTAATGGACATGTGTCAACTTTTGATAAGCTAGTTGGAATGACTTGTAACTTCATTTGTTGTATAACGAAGTACCTTGATGTCCATACATTTTATACTTGTAGATCTGACTTTTAGAGTATATTCCCATGGAAATTAAGTAGCATCAAATGTTGAGTACAAATACTAATTTAATATAATAGTGAATAGAATCTGTTGAGTAAGATCATTGGATGACTGGATGCTTGAATTAGACAACAAGGATCCTTGTTATGAGAAGTGCTTGACATTTGGAACCCATGCTTCGAGAGTGCAACACTTGAGGATTGATATTTTCACATGTGTACAGCTTGGAGAGTGATCTCTTGACTCTTTATCTTGTATATTGCAATGGCCCTTGGATATCATTCATTAGACACCCTTAGTTTAAGACTATGGGCCACATTAGTGTTAGTGGGCGCCCATGTCGTCTATAGCCTTAAATTAAGGGTGTCTAATGAATGACATCCAAGGGTCAATACATCCCTATGTCAATCTTAGCCAACACATCTCCAAAAGGTAATAAGGCGGCAAAAATTACCATATCTCCATTCGGATCATATGTTAGGCAGAGCAGCCAACTCAACAACCTTCACCTTAATAATTACTTGGCAACAAAAGTAAGAAATCACCAACACATCCATAATATTCCCCTTTACAATTATTGTGGGGAACCAAATATGGAATTTTGGCCTAAAGGAAATTTGACCAAGAAATATTATATCCCATTGGAGCATAGGTAGAATGCTCATCATGTGAATTGTCTAACACTTCAAGCCCATTAATGTAGAGAGCATCACTGGAGGATTTATATCTTTACGTGTGTACAAATTGGAAAGTGCACTTGAATTAGGTACCTTAACTTGTAGATTAGGCACATTATTCAAAAAATTAATGAAAATTCAGAAAAATTGGCAAGTATTTCGATTGTTATACTGCTCTGATCAAATCTACCTATAGTGAAGTTTTGTAACTATATTTAGACATATCAGACTCCCCTGTGCAATTCTCCTTCATTAAAAGATAACTTCTTGTACTAATTCAGGTTTCTTTGTTCACAATGGACAATAACTAGCTTACATGACTTCCCCTAAACTCCTAGCACGCATGTTAGTCCCCACTTGGGACTTGGATTATTCACCTGGGTCCTTGGATCACTATGCTTGAAAAGCTTGTATTATGTAAGCTTAGAGAATATCCTAGAGAATTTGCATGATATAAGTGAGAAATTAATGGTGGACTTGGTGGTATTCATGCTAGTTTGGTGTGCACCATTTGAAGTGGCTACAACTAGCTTAGTGTGATGCCTCGCTAGACCACGTTTTCTAGTTATGGTTTGTTGTTGATAGTGTATACCCTAGCTAGGTTTTGGAAGCATTCCGAGTGTCCACATTGTTTTTTTTCTTTCAACAATGGGTCATCCCCGAGCTGGGGCTCCGACACCATGTGCTAACAGCTCAGCCAAATCCACGTACACATCTGGTACCATTAATAGACTAAGGAGCCAAACCGTAACAACCTCCAACCTATAGGCTCACACCCCCAATCAACCTGCACCCAAGCATGCACACCATTCTCTACACTAGTAATCCCTCAACCTATGCCACCACCTCCATGGCGTCTTACTTAGCTAGAAAGGGACATTCTTAGACTCTTGTGGCTCCAAGAGTTATTGCTGCTCTTAGATCTTTCCAAGTATGCTCCAAGTCCTTATATTAAGCCCTTGAATCCTCCAACCTCCTAGCTCACATCCCCCATCAACCTTCACATAGTCAGTGTACACCCTTTTTTGCACATACTTGTAGATCTGACTTTTTTATTATATTCCCATGGAAATTAAGTAGTTTCTAATGTTGGGTACAAATGCTAATTTAATATAATAGTGAGCAGAATTTGTTGATTAAGATTCATTGGACAATTGAATGTTTGAATTAGACAACAAAAATCCTTGCTATGAGAATTGCTTGACATTTGGAACCCATGCTTGGATAGTGCAACACTTGAAGATTGATGTCTTCACATGTGTACACCTTGGAGAGTGAGCACTTGACTCTTTATCTTGTATATAGCAATGGCCCTTTAATGTCATTCATTAGACACCCTTAGTTTAAGGCTATGGGCCACATTAGTGTTAGTGGGCGCCTACTAACATTAATATGGCCCATAGCCTTAAACTAAGGGTGTCTAATGAATGACATCCAAGGGTTATTGCATCCCTACGCAAGCTTAGCATGCATTTCTCCAAAAGGTAATAACGTGGCAACAATTAGCATATCTCCTTTAGGATCATATGTTAGGCAGAGAAATCAACTCAACAACCTCCACCTTAAGAATTCCTTGCTAGTGTTTAGAAATTAAGAAACTCCTTAATTTCCTCGCTAGTGTCATAGGCTAATTGGAAATTAAATAGTTTCTAATGTTGGGTACAAATGCTAATTTAATATAATAGTGAGTAAATTTGTTGAGTAAGATCATTGGACGATTGGATACTTGAATTAGACAACAAGGATCATTGCTATGAGAAGTGCTTGACATTTGGAACCCATGCTTGGATAGTGAAACACTTGAGGATTGATCCCTTCACATGTGTACACCTTAGACAGTGAGCGCTTGACTCTTTATCTTGTATATTGCAATGGCCCATGGATGTCATTCATTAGACACCCTTAGTTTTAGGCAATCGGCCACATTAGTGTTAGTGGGCGCCCACTAACAATAATGTGGTCCATAGCCTTAAATTAACAGTGTCTAATGAATGACATCCAAGGGTCATTACATCCCTACGCCAAGCTTAGCCAACATTTCTGCAAAAGGTAATAAGGTGGCAACGATTAGCATATCTCGATTAGGATCATATGTTAGGCAGAGCTGCGAATTCAACAACCTCCACCTTAAGAATTCCTTGGCAACAAAAATAATAAATATCCAACACATCCATAATGTTCCCCTTTAAAATTATTGTGGTGAACTAAATATGGAAATTTGGCCTAAAGGAAATTTCACCAAGTAAATATTATATCCCATTGGAGCAAAGGCGTTGAATAAGAGCATTCGTGCGCTATATCTTCAGCTTGGACAACAATAATCCTCATCATGTGAATTGTCTAACACTTCAAGCCCATCAATGGAGTATTTATCTCTATACATGTGTACAACTTGGAAAGTGAACGCTTGAATTGGATACCTTATCTTGTAGATTAGGCACATGATTCAAGAAATTAACGAAAATTCAAAAAATTTGCCAAACATTTCGATTGTTTTACTCCTCTGATCAAATCTACTTGTAACGAAGTTTTGTAACTGTATTTAGACATACATGCCTCCCCTGTGCAACTCTCCTTCATTAAAAGATAACTTCTTGTACTAATTCAGGTTTCTTTGTTCACATTGAACATGAACTAGCTTGCATGACTTTCTCTAAACACCTAGTACGCATGTTAATCCCCACTCAGACCCTAGATTATTCAAGTGGGCCCTTAGATCACTATGCGTGAAGAGCTTGTATAATGTAAGCTTAGAGAATATCCTACAGAACTTGGATGGTATAAGTGAGAAATTAATGGTGGACTTGGTGGTATTCATGCTAGTTTGATGTGCACCATTTGAAGACGCTACAACTGGCTTAGTGTGATGTCTCGCTAGGCCACGCTTTCTAGTTATGGTTTTTTGTTGATGTTGGATACCCTAGCTAGGTTTTGGAAGCGTTCCAAGTGTTTAAATTGTTCTTTTTCTTTCAACAATGGGTCATCCTAGAGTTGGGGCTTTGACACAATGGGTAATAGCTCAACCAAATCCACGTACACATCTGGTACCATTAACAAACTAAGGTGCCAAACCCTAGCGACCTCCAATCTATAGGCTCATGCCCCCAATCAACCTGCACCCAAGAATGCACACCGTTCTATGCACTAGCGATCCCTTAACCCCTGCCATCACCTCCACGGTGTCTTACTCAGCCAGAAAGAGACATTCTCAGACTCCTATGGATCTAAGACTTCTCGCTGCTCGTAGAACTTGCCAAGTATGCTCCAAGTCCTTATATCAAACCATTGAATCATCTAACCTCCTGGCTCACATCCCCCATCAACCTTCACATAAGTAGCATACATCCCTTTCTACACCTAAGTTTCGTCGGGCTATGTGTGTGGGGAAGTAAGGGTGGAATTGTAGGTATTCATGCTAGTTTGTTGTTCACTATTTAGAGTAGATACAAGTAGCTTAGTGTTATGCCTTGCTAGGCCATCTTCACTAGTTATGTTTTGTTGTTGATGGTGGATGCCCTAGCTAGTGTTTGAAACATTTGAAGTGTCTTATCCTATGACAAGCATGAATCACATGTACCAACTTGTCATAGGCTAATTGGTATGTACTTCTAACTTTATTATTTGTATAAATGAAGTATATTGTTATCCACAATTTCTGTAGTTGAAGATCTAATTTTGACCATATATTCACATAGAGATTACAGTAGTTTATGGTGTTGCTCATATATGCTAATTTAGCATCTTGTGCCCATCATTGTAAATTGAATATAGTAGTCATCAAATAATTGTGTTTTGTTAATGTACCTATATTATAGCCGTTATAATTGTATTGATGTGAGGGTTGAAGGAGCTAGGGTTTGTGAAAACCAAAATCTAGAGAAGACGTGATCTACTAGGGTTTGATATCTTTGGGTGACAAGGAACTAAGATATGCGGCGAAGAGACCCCATCGAAGACTTGGATCAATATGCTTGGAGAGCTTGTAGCATGTTAGTTGAGAGAGACTCCTAGAGGAATTGGATGATATAAGTGAGAGATTAATGGTAGGCTTGGTGGTACTCGTGCTAATTTGTTGTGCACACTTTGAATTGGCTACAAGTGGCTTAGTGTGATGCCTTGCTAGACCATATCTTCTAGACATAGTTTGTTGTTCATGTTGGATACCCTAGCTAGGTTTTGGAAGCACTCCAACTGTTTTAGTATTTTTCAAGCTTAATGGACATGTGCCAATTTTTCATAATCTAGTTGGTATGAACTTGTAACTTTATTTGTTGTATAATGAAGTAGCTTGATGTCCACACATTTTATAATTGTAGATCTGACTTTTAGAGTATATTTCCATCGAAACTAAGTAGTTTCTAATGTTGGGTACAAATGCTAATTTAATATAATAGTGAGTATAATTTGTTGAGTAAGATCATTGGACGATTGGGTGCTTAAATTAGGCAACAAGGATCCTTGCTATGAGAAGTGCTTGACATTTGGAACCCATGCTTGGAGAGTGCAACACTTGAGGATTGATCTCTTTACATGTGTACACTTTGGAGAGTGAGCACTTAAATTTTTATCTTGTATATTGTAGTGGCCCTTGGATGTAATTCATTAAACACCCTTAGTTTAAGGCTATGGGCCACATTAGTGTTAGTGGGCGCCCACTAACAATAATGTGGCCCATAGCCTTAAACTAAGGGTGTCTAATGAATGACATCCAAGGGTCATTGCATCCTTATGTCAAGATTAGCCAACATTTCTCCAAAAGGTAATAAAGTGGCAACAATTAGCATATCGCCATTAGAATCATATGCTAGGTAGAGTGGCCAACTCAACAACCTACACCTTAAGAATTACTTAGCAAGAAAAATAAGAAATCACCAACACATCCATAATGTTCCCCTTTCAAATTATCGTGGGGAATCAAATATGGAATTTTGGCCTAAAGAACATTTGACCAAGTAAATATTATATCCCATTGAATCATATGCGTTGAGTAAGAGCATTCGTGCGCTATATGTTCAGCTTGGACAACAAGAATACTTATCATGTGAATTGTCTAACACTTCAAGCCCATTAATGTAGATAGCATCACTAGAGGATATATCTCCTTATATGTGTACAACTTGGAAAGTGAACGCTTGAATTGGATACTTTATCTTTTAGATTTGGCACATGATTCAAGAAATTAACGCAAATTCAGAAAATTTGGCAAGCATTTCGATTGTTTTAGTCCTCTGATCAAATCTACTTGTAACGAAGTTTTGTAACTCTATTTAGACATATGGGCCTCCACTGTGCAACTCTCCTGCATTAAATGATATCTTCTTGTACTAATTCAGGTTTCTTTGTTCACATTGGACACCAACTAGCTTGCATGACTTCCCCTTAACACCTAGCACGCATGTTAGTCCCCACTTAGGCCCTGGATTATTCATATGGGCCCTTGGATCACTATGCTTGAAGAGCTTGTATAATATAAGCTTAGAGAGTACCCTAGAGGACTTAGATGATATATGTGAGAAATTAATGGTGGAGTTGGTGGTATTCATGCTAGTTTGGTATGCACCCTTTGAAGTGGCTTAGTGTAATGTCTCGCTAGACCATGTTTTCTAGTTATGGTTTGTTGTTGATTATCGATACCCTAGCTAGGGTTTGGAAGCATTCAAACCAGTGTGGAAAAATTCGGGATTAAATCCCCAAAATGTAATTTTTTTGGCTGGCCGATTAAATAGGCCGATTTTTTGCCTATTTTTTCCCAGATGAAAAAGTCGGGATTAAATTGAGACTTTTTCCAAAAAATCGTGAATGAGGTAGTTTCTTTAACGATTTTTATTTTCTTTTGAAAAAATCAAGATTTTATTGAAAAAGTCGAGATTTTATTGAAAAGTCGAGATTTTTTAAAAAATGAATATTTTTTTAATTTTGCCGACTTTTTCAAAAAACTCTCGACTTTAACGACTTTTTCAACTTCTGGACCCTTGTTGATTTAATCCCGATTTCGATTTTTCCACATTGATTCCAACTGTCCACATTGTTGTTATTCTTTCAACAATGGGTCATCCCCGAGCTGAGACTTCGACAACCAAATCCACGTACCCATCTGGTACCATTAATAGACAAAGGTGCCAAACCGTAGCAACCTACAACCTATAGGCTCATGCGCCCAATCAACTTGCACCCAAGAATGCACATCGTTCTTTGCACTACTGATCGCTCAACCTATGCCACCATCTCCAGGGCGTCTTACTCAGTCGGAAAGAGACATTATCAAAATGTTGTGGCTCCAAGAGTTCTTGCTACTCTTCAAGCTTGCCAAGTATGCTCCAAGTCCTTATATCAAACCCTTGAATCCACCAACCTCCTGGCTCACATCCCCCATCAACTTGCACATAGGCAGTATACACCCTTTTCTGCACCTAAAGTTCGTCGAGCTATGTATGTGGCGAATCAAGGGTATTCATGCTAGTTTGTTGTTCACTCTTTGAAGTTTTTACAAGTAGCTTAGCGTGATGCCTTGCCAGGCCATCTTCAATAGTTATGGTTTGTTAATGTTGGTGGATGCCCTAGCTAGTGTTTGGAAACATTTGAAGTGGATGCCCATGCTAGTTTGTTGTGAACCCTTTGAAGTGGCAACAAGTGGTTTAGTGTGATGACTTGCTAGACCATATTTCCTAGTCATAGTTTGTTGTTCATGTGGATACCCTAGCTAGGGTTTGGAAGCATTTCAAGTGTCCTAGTATTTTCCAAGTTTAATGGACATGTGCCAACTTTTGATAAGCTAGTTGGTATCTAATTGTAATTTAATTTGTTGTATAATGAAGTACCTTGATGTCCACACATTTTGTACTTGTAGATCTGACTTTTAGAGTATATTCCCATTGAAATTAAGTAGTTTCTAATGTTTGGTACATATGCTAATTTAATATAATAATGAGTAGAATTTGTTGAGTAAGATTATTGGATGGTTGGATGCTTGAATTATACAACAAGGATCCCTTTTATGAGAAGTTCTTGACATTTGGAACCCATGCTTGGAGAGTGCAACACTTGAGGATTGATCTCTTCACATGTGTACACATTGGAAAGTGAGCGCTTGACTCTTTATCTTGTATATTGCAATGGCCCTTGGATTTCATTCATTAGACACCTTTAGTTTAAGGCTATGGGCCACATTAGTGTTAGTGGGAGCCCACTAACACTAATGTGGCCCATAGACTAAAACTAAAGGTGTCTAATGAGTGACATCCAAGGGTCAATGCATCCCTACGTCAAGTTTAGCCAATATTTCTCCAAAAGGTAATAATGTGGCAACAATTAGCATATCTCCATTAGGATCATATGTTAGGCAGAGAAACCAACTCAACAACCTCCACCTTAAGAATTCCTTGGCAACAAAAATAAGAAATCACCAACACATCCATAATATTCCAGTTTAAAATTATCGTGGGGAACCAAATATGGAATTTTGGCCTAAAGGAAATTTGACCAAGAAAATATTATATCCCATTGGAGCATATGCATTCAGTAAGAGCATGCGTGCACTATGTGTTCACATTGGATGCCCTGGATTATTCACATGAGCCCTTATCTTGTAGATTAGTCACATAATTCAAGAAATTAACGAAAATTCAGAAAAATTGGCAAGCATTTCGATTGTTTTACTCCTATGATCAAATCTACTTGTAACAAATTTTTGAAACTATATTTAGACATACACGCCTCCCCTGTGCAACTCTTCTTCATTAAAAGATATCTTCTTGTACTAATGTATAAAGTAAAATTAGAGAATATCCTAGAGAACTTGGATGATATAAGTGAGAAATTAATGGTGGACTTGGTGGTATTCATGCTAGTTTGGTGTGCATCCTTTGAAGTGGCTACAAGTGGATTAGTGTGATGCCTCGCTAGACCACATTTTCTAGTTATGGTTTGTTGTTGATGGTGGATACCCTAGCTAGGGTTTGGAAGCATGCCAAGTGTCCACATTGCTCTTTTTATTTCAACAATGGGTCATCCCCGAGTTGTGGCTTCGACACCATGGGGTAATAGCTCAACCAAATCCACGTACATATCTGGTATTATTAACAGACTAAGGTGCCAAACTGCAGTAACCTCCAACCTATAGGCTCATGCCCCCAATCAACCTGCACTCACGAATTCACACCATTCTATGCACTAGCGATCCCTCGACCTATGCCACCACCTCCAGGGCGTCTTACTCAACCGGAAAGAGATGTTCTCAGACTCCTATGGCTCTAAGAGTTCTTGCTGCTCTTAGAGCTTTCCAAGTATGCTCCAAGTCGTTGTATCAAACTGTTGACTCCTCCAACCTCTTGACTCACATCCCCCATCAACCTGCACATAGGCAGTGTACACCATTTTCTGCACCTAAGGTTCGTCGGGCTATGCGTGTGGGGAAGAAACGCTGGACTTGTACGTATTTGTGCTAGTTTGTTGTTCAATCTTTGAAGTGGATACAAGTAGCTTAGTGTGATGCCTTTCTAGGCCATCTTCACTAGTTATGGTTTGTTGTTGATGGTGGATGCCCTAGCTAGTGTTTGGAAACATTTGAAGTGTCCTATCCTATGACAAGCATGAACGACATGTACCAACTTGTCATAGGTTAATTGGAATGTACTTCTAATTTTGTTGTTTTCATAAATGAAGTACATTTCTATCCACAATTTATGTAGTTGAAGAACTAATTTTTACCATATATTCACATAGAGTTTAGAGTAGTTTACGGTGTTTCTCATATATGCTAATTTAGGATCTTGTTCCCATCATTGCAAATTGAATATATTAGTAATCAAATAATTGTGTTTCATTAATGAACCTATATTATAGTCGTTATAATTGTATTGATGCGAGGGTTGAAGGAGCTAGAGTTTGTGACAACCCAAATCTAGAGAAGACATTATCTACTAGCGTTTGATATCTTTGGGTGACAAGGAACTCGGATATGTGGCAAAAAGACCCCATCAAAGACTTTGATCAGTATGCTTGGAGAGCTTGTAGCATGTAAGCTTAGAGAGTCTCCTAGAGGAATTGGATGATATGAGTGAGAGATTAATTTGTGGGCTTCGTCGTATTTTTGCTAATTTGTTGTGCACCCTTTGAAGTGGCTAAAAGTGGTTTAGTGTGATGCCTTGCTAGACCATATTTGCTAGTCATAGTTTGTTGTTCATGTTGGATACCCTAGCTGGGGTTTGGAAGAATTCCAAGTGTCCTTGTATTTGCCAATCTTAATGGACATGTGTCAATTTTCATAAGCTAGTTGGTATGTACTTGTAACTTCATTTGTTGTATAACGAAGTACCTTGATGTCCACACATTTTATACTTGTAGATTTGACTTTTAGACTATATTCCCAGGGAAATTAAGTAGTTTCTAATCTTGATTACAAATGATAATTTAATATAATAGTGAATATAATTTGTTGAGTAAGATCATTGGACAATCGTATGTTTGAATTAGACAACAATGATCATTGCTATGAGAAGTGCTTGACATTTGGAACCCATGCTTGGAGAGGTCAACACTTGAGATTCATCTCTTCACATGTGTACACCTTGGAGAGTGAGCACTTGACTCTATCTTGTATATTGCAATGGCCGTTGGATGTCATTCATTAGACACCCTTAGTTTAAGGCTATGGGCACCATTAGTGTTAGTGGGCACCCGCTAACAATAATGTGGTCCATAGTCTTAAAATAAGGTTGTCTAATGAATGACATCCAAGGGTCATTGCATCCCTACGTCAAGCTTAACCAAAATTTCTCCAAAAGGTAATAAGGTGGATAAAATTAGCATATCTCCATTGGTATCATATGTTAGGAAGAGAAGCCAACTCAAAAACCTCCACCTTAAGAATTTCTTGGCAACAAAAATAAGAAACCAGCAAAACATCCATAATATTCCCCTTTAAAATTATCATGGGGAACCAAACACGGAATTTTGGCCTAAAGGAAATTTGACCAAGTAAATATTATATCCCATTGGGGCATATGCGTTGATAAGAGCACACATGCACTATATGTTATGCTTGGACAACAAGAATACTCATCATGTGAATTGTCTAACACTTCAAGCCCATTAATGTAGAAAGCATCACTGGAGGATTTATCTATTAACATGTGTACAATTTGGAAATACACGCTTGAATTGGATACCTTATCTTGTGGATTAGGCAAATGAATCAATAAATTAACAAAAAATTAGAAAAATTGGCAAGCACTTCAATTGTTTTACTCCTCTGATCCAATATATTTATAACGAAGTTTTGTAACTGTATTTAGACATACGGGCCTCCCCTGTGCAACTCTCCTTCATTAAAAGATAACTTCTTGTACTAATTCAGGTTTCTTTGTTCACATTGGACACCAACTAGCTTGCATGACTTCCTCTGAACACCTAGCACGCATCTTAGTCCCCACTTAGGCCCTGGATTATTCACGTGGGCCCTTGGATCACTATGCTTGAAGAGCTTGTATAATGTAATCTTAAATAATATCCTAGAGGACTTGGATGATATAAGTGAGAAATTAATGGTGGACTTGGATGATATAAGTGAAAAATTAATGGTGGACTTGGTGGTATTCGTGCTAGTTTGGTGTGCACCCTTTGAAGTGGCTACAAGTGGCTTAGTGTGATACATCGCTAGACCATGTTTTCTAGTTATGGTTTGTTATTGATGGTTGATACCCCAGCTAGGGTTTTGAAGCATTCCAAGTGTCCACATTGTTCTTTTTCTTTCAACAATGGGTCATCCCCAAGTTGTGGCTCCAACACCATGGGGTAAAAGCTCAGCCAAATCCTTGTACACTTTTGGTACCATTAACAGACTAAGGTGTCAAACCATAGCAACCTCCAACCTATAGACTCATACCCCCAATCAACCTGCACCAAAGAATTCACACTGTTCTCTGCACTAGCGATCCCTCAACCAATGCCACCACCTCGAAGAAATCTTACTCAGCTGGAAAGATATGTTCTCAGACTCCTTTGGTTCCAAGAGTTCTTGTTGCTCCTCAAGATTTCCAAGTATGCTCCAAGTCCTTATATCAAACCCTTGAATCCTCCAACCTCCTGACTCACATCCCCCTTAACGCGATGCTTTACTAGGCCCTCTTCACTAGTTATGGTTTGTTGTTGATGGTGGATGCCCTAGCAAGTCTTTGGAAACATTTGAAGTGTGTTGTCCTATGACAAGCATGAACGACATGTACCAACTTGTCATAGGCTTATTGGTATGTACTTCTAACTTTATTGTTTATATAAATGAAGTACATTACTATCCACAAGATCTAATATTTACCATATATTCACATAGAGATTAGAGTAGTTTATGGTGTTTCTTATATATGCTAATTTAGTATCTTGTGCCCATCATTGTAAATTGAATATAATAGTCATCAAATAATTGTGTTTTGTTAATGAACCTATATTAGAGTCATTATGATTGTATTGATGCGAGGGTTGAAGGAGCTAGGGCTTGTGACAACCAAAATCTTGATAAGACATGATTTACTAGGGTTTGATATCTTTGGGTGACAAGGAACTAGGATATGTGGCAAAGAAACCCCATCAAATTATTGGATCAGTATTCTTGGAGAGCTTGTAGCATGTAAGCTTAGAGAGTCTCCTACAGGAATTGGTTGAAATAAATGAGAGATTAATGGTGGGCTTGGTGGTATTCATGCTAGTTTTTTGTGCACCCTTTGAAGTGGCTACAAGTGGCGTACTGTGATGCCTTGCTAGACCATATTTGCTAGTCATAGTTTGTTAATGGTGGATACCCTAGCTACGGTTTGGAAGCATTCCAAGTGTCCTCGTATTTGTCGAGGTTAATGGACTTGTGCCAACTTTTCATGAACTAGTTGGTATGTACTTCTAACTTTATTTGTTGTATAATGAAGTACCTTGATGTCCACACATCTTATACTTGTAGATCCGATTTTTAGAGTATATTCCCATGGAAATTAAGTAGTTTCTAATGTTCGGTACAAATTCTAATTTAATATAATAGTGAGTAGAATTTGTTGAGTAATATCATTAGACAATTGAATGCTTGAATTAGACAATAAGGATTCTTGCTATGAGAAGTACTTGACATTTGGAACCCATGCTTGGAGAGTGTAACACTTGAGGATTGATCTCTTCACACACTTACAACTTGGAGAGTGAGTGCTTGACTATCTTGTATATTGCAGTGGCCCTTGGATGTCATTCATTACACCCTTACTTTAAGGCTATGGGCCACATTAGTGTTAGTGGGTGCCCACTGACAATAATGTGGTCCATAGCCTTAAACAAAGGGTGTCTAATGAATGACATCCAAATGTCATTGCATCCCCACATCAAGCTTAGCCAACATTTCTCCAAAAGGTAATAAAGTGGCAACAATTAGCATATCTCCATTAGGATAATATGTTAGGCAGAGCAGCCAACTCAACAACCTCCACCTTAAGAATTCATTGACAACAAAAATAAGAGATTGCCAACACATCCATAATATTCCCCCTTAAAATTATCGTGGGGAACCAAATATGGAATTTTGTACTAAAGGAAATTTGACTAAATAAATATTATATCCCATTGGAGCATATACATTGAGTAAGAGCATTCGTGCGCTATATGTTGAGCCTGGACAATAAGAACCCTCATCATGTGAATTGTATAACACATCAATCCCATTAATGTAGAGAGCATCACTAGAGGATTTATCTCTTTACATGTGTACAACTTGAAAAGTGAACGCTTGAATTAGATACCTTATCTTGTAGATTAGCCACATTATTCATGAAATTAACGAAAATTCAGAAAAATTGGGAAGCATTTCGATTGTTTTACTCTTCCGATCAAATCTACTTGTAACGAAGTTTTATAACTATATTTACATATATGGGCCTCCCCTGTGATGCTCTTCTTCATTAAAAGATAACTTCTTGTACTAATTCATGTTTCTTTGTTCACATTGGGCACCAACTAACTTACATGACTTCCCCTAAACACCTAGCACGCATGTTAGTCCCCGCTTAGGCCCTAGATTATTCACGTGGGCCTTTGGATCACTATGCTTGAAGAGTTTGTATAATATAAGCTTAGAGAATATCCTATAGAATTTTGATGATATAAGTGAGAAATTAATGGTGGGCTTGGTGGTATTCATACTAGTTTGGTGTGCACCCTTTGAAGTGGCTACAAGTGGCTTTTGTGATGCCTTGCTAGACCACGTTTTCTAGTTATGGTTTGTTGTTGATGGTGAATACCCTAGCTGAGGTTTGGAAGCAATCCAAGTGTCCACGTTGTTCTTTTTCTTTCAACAATAGGTCATCCTCAAGCTGGGGCATTGACACCATGGGGTAATAGCTCAGCCAAATCCACGTACACATCTGGTACCATTAATAGACTAAGGTGCCAAACCGTAGCAACCTCCAACCCATAGGCTCACGCCCCCATTCAACCTGCACCCAAAAATGCACACCGTTCCCTGCACTAGCGATTTCTCAACCCACCACCTCCAGGGCATCTTACTCAGCCGGAAATAGACGTTCTCAGACTCCTATGGCTCCAAGAATTCACGCTGCTCTTAGAGCTTGTCAAGTATGCTCCAAGTCCTTATATCAAATCCTTGAATCCTCCAACCTCCTAGCTCACATCCCTCATCAACCTCCACATAGGCAGTGTACATTCCTTTCTGCACCTAAGGTTCATCAGGCTATGTGTTTGGGGAAGCAAGGGTGCACTTGTAGGTATTCATGCTAGTTTGTTGTTCACTCTTTGAAGTGGATACAAGTAGCTTAGTGTGATGCCTTGCTAGGCCATCTTCACTAGTTATGCTTTGTTGTTGATGGTGGATGCCCTAGCTAGTGTTTGGAAACATTTGAAGTGTCCTATCCTATGACAAGGATGAATCACATGTACCAACTTGTCATTGGCTAATTGGTATGTACTTCTAACTTTATTGTTTGTATAAATGGAGCACATTTCTTTCCACAATTTCTGTAGTTGAAGATCTAATTTTGTCCATATATTCACATAGATATTAGAGTAGTTTATGGTGTTGCTCATATATGCTACTTTAGAATCTTGTGACCATCATTGTAAATTGAATATAGTAGTCATCAAATAATTGTGTTTCGTTAATGAACCTATAATAAAGTCCTTATAATTGTAATGATGTGAAGGTTGAAGGAGCTAGGATTTCTTACAACCAAAATCTAGAAAAGACATGATCTACTAGGGTTTGATATCTTTGGGTGACAAGGAACTAGGATATGTGGTGAAACCCCATCGAAGACTTTGATCGGTATGCTTGGAGAGCATGTAGCATGTAAGCTTAGACAGTCTCCTAGAGGGATTGGATGATATAAATGAGAGATTAATGGTGGGCTTGGCGGTATTCATGCTAGTTTGTTGTGAATTCTTTGAAGTGACTACAAGTGAATTAGTGTGATGTCTTGCTAGATCATAATTTCTAGTCATAGTTTGTTGTTCATGTTGGATACCCTAGCTAGGTATTGGAAGCATTCCAAGTGTCCTAGTATTTGTCAAGCTTAATGTACATGTGCCAACTACATAATCTAGATCGTATGTACTTTTAAATTCATTTGTTGTATAACGAAGTACCTTATGTCCACACATTTTATACTTGTAGATCTGACTTTTAGAGTATATTCCCATGGAAATTAAGTAGTATCTAATTTTTGGTACAAATACAATTTAATATAATAGTGAGTAGAATTTGTTGAGTAAGATCATTGGATGATTGGATGCTTGAATTAGACAACAAGGATCCTTGCTATGAGAAGTACTTGACATTTGGAACCCATGCTTGGAAAATGCAACACTTGAGGATTCATCTCTTCAAATGTGTACACCTTGGAGAGTGAGGGCCTGACTCTTTATCTTGTCTATTGCAATGGCCCTTGGATGTCATTCATTAGACACCCTTAGTTTAAGGCTATGGACCACATTAGTGTTAGTGGATGCCCACTAAGAAAAATGTGGTCCATAGCCTTAAGCTAAGGGTGTCTAATGAATGACATCCAAGGGTCATTGCATCCCTACGTCAATCTTAACCTACATATCTCCAAAAGGTACTAAGGTGGCAACAATTAGCATATCTCCATTAGGATCATATGTTAGGTAGAGCAACCAACTCAACAACCTCCACCTTAAGAATTCCTTGGAAACAAAAATAAGAAATCGCCAACACATCCATAATATTCCCCTTTAAAATTATTGTGGGGAACCAAATATGGAATTTTGGCCTAAAATAAATTTGACCAAGTAAATAATATATCCCATTGGAGCATATGTGTTGAGTAAGAGCATTCATGCGTTATATGTTCAGTTTGGACAATAAGAATCCTCATCATGTGAATTGTCTAACACTTCAAGCCCATTAATGTAGAGAGTATTACTAGAGGATTTATCTCTTTACATGTGTACAACTTGGAAAGTGAATGCTTCAATTGGGTACCTTATCTTGTAGATTAGGCACATGATTCAAGAAGTTAACGAAAATTCAGAAAAATTGGCAAACATTTCGATTGTTTTAGTCCTCTGATCAAATCTACTTGTAACGAAGTTTTGTAACTGTATTTAGACATACGGGCCTCCCCTATGCAACTCCCCTTCATTAAAAAATAACTTCTTGTACTAATTCATGTTGCTTTGTTCACATTGGACACCAACTAGCTTCCATAACTTCCCCTAAACACCTAGCACACATGTTGGTCCCCACTTAGGCACTGGATTATTCACCTGGGTCCTTTGATCACTATGCTTGAAAATCTTGTATAATGTAAGCTTAGAGAATATCCTAGATGACCTGGATGATATAAGTGAGAAATTAATGATGAACTTGGTGGTATTCATGCTAGTTTGGTGTGCACCCTTTGAAGTCGCTACAAGTGGTTTAGTGTGATGCCTCGCTAGACCACATTTTCAAGTTATGGTTAGTTATTGATGGTGGATACCCTAGCTAAGGTTTGGAAGCATTCCAAGTGTCTGCATTGTTCTTTTTCTTTCAACAATGGGTCATCCCTGAGCTAAGGCTTCGATACCTTGGGGTAATAGCTTAGCCAAATCCACTTACATGTCTGGTACCATTAACAAACAAAGGTCCCAAACCATAAAAACCTCCAACCTATAGGCTCACGCCCCCAATCAACCTGCACCCAAGCATGCACACCATTCTCTGCACTAGCGATCCCTCAACCTATGCCACCATCTCTAGGGCGTCTTACTCAGTCGAAAAGAGACATTCTCAGACTCCTATGGCTCCAAGAGTTATTGCTTCTCTTAGTGCTTGCTAAGTATGCTCCAAGTCCTTATATCAAACCCTTGAATCCTCCAACCTCCTAGCTCACATCCCCCATCAACCTGCACATAGATAGTGTACACTCCTTTCTGCACCTAAGGTTCATCGGGCCATGTGATTGGGGAAGCAAGGGTGGACTTGTAGGTATTCATGCTAGTTTGTTGTTCACTCTCTGAAGTGGATACAAGTAGCTTAGTGTGATGCCTTTCTAGGCCATCTTCACTAGTTATGGTTTGTTGTTGATGGTGGATGCCCTAGCTAGTGTTTGGAATCATTTGAAGTGTCATATCCTATGATAACCATAAATAACATGTACCAACTTGTCATAGGCTAATTGGTATGTACTTCTAACCTTATTGTTTATATATATCAAATACATTTCTATCCACAATTTCTTTAGTTGAAGATCTAATTTTGACCATATATTCACATAGAGATTAGAGTAGTTTATGGTGTTGCTCATATATGCTAATTTAGCATCTTGTGCCCATCATTGTAAATTGAATATAGTAGTCAAAAAATAATTTCTTTTTATTAATGAACCTATATGAGAGTCTTTACAATTGTATTGATGCAAGGGTTGAAGGAGCTAGGGTTTGCAACGACCAAATTCTAGAGAAGACATGACCTACTAGGGTTTGATATCTTTGGGTGACAAAGAATTAGGATATGTGGTGAAGAGACCCCATCGAAGACTTGGATCAGTATGCTTGAAGAGCTTGTACCATGTAATCTTAGAGAGTCTCTTAGAGGAATTTGATAATATAAGTGAGATATTAATGCTGCGCTTAGCAGTATTCATGCTAGTTTGTTGTGAACCCTTTGAAGTAGCAACAAGTGGCTTAGTGTGATGCCTTGCTAGACCATATTTTCTAGTCATACTTTGTTTTTCATGTTGGATACCCTAGCTAGGGTTTGGAAGCATTCCAAGTGTCCTAGTATTTGCAAATTTAATGGACATGTGCCCACTTTTCATAACCTAGTTGGTATGTACTTTTAACTTCATTTGTTGTATAACAAAGTACCTTGATGTCCATACATTTTATACTTATAGATATAACTTTTTGATTATATTCCCATGGAAATTAAGTAGTTTCTAATGTTTGGTACAAATGCTAATTTAATATAATAGTGAGTAGAATTTGTTTAGTAAGATCATGGGACAATTGGATACTTGAATTAGACAACAAAGATCCTTGCTATGAGAAGTGTTTGAGATTTGGAACCCATGCTTGGAGAGTGAATACTTGAGGATTGATCTCTCCATTAGGATCATATGTTAGGCAAAGCAACCAACTCAACAACCTCCACCTTAAGAATTCCTAGCTAGTGTTTGCAAACATTTGAAGTGTCCTATCCCATGATAACCATGAACGACATGTACCAACTTGTCATAGGCTAATTGGAAATTAAGTAGTTTCTAATGTTGGCTACAAATGCTAATTTAATATAATAGTGTGTAGAATTTGCTGAGTAAGATCATTGGACAATTGGATGCTTGAATTAGACAACAAGGATCCTTGCTATGAGAAGTGCTTTCCATTTAGAAAGCGAACTCAAAAACCTTGACCTTAAGAATTCATTGGCAACAAAAATAATAAATCGTCATCACATCCATATTATTCCACTTTAAAATTATTGTGGGGAACCAAATATGGAAATTTGGCCTAAAGGAAATTTCACCAAGTAAATATTATATCCCATTGGAGAAAATGCGTTGAGTAAGAGCATTCATGCGCTATATGTTCAGCTTGGACAACAAGAATCCTCATCATGTGAATTGTCTAACACTTCAAGCCCATTAATGTAGAGAGAAGCAATGGAGTATTTATTTCTTTACATGTGTATAACTTGCAAAGTAAATTCTTGTATTGGATACCTTATCTTGTAGATTAGGCACATAATTTAACGAATTAACGAAAATTCAGAAAAAATTGGCAAGCATTTCGATTGTTTCACTCCTCTGATCAAATCTACTTGTAACGAAGTTTTGTAACTGTATTTAGACATACGGGCCTCCCCAGTGCAACTCTCCTTCATTAAAAGATAACTTCTTGTACTAATTCAGGTTTCTTTGTTCACATTGGACAATAACTAGCTTTCATGATTTTCCCTAAACACCTAGCATGCATGTTAGTCCCCACTTAGGCCCTAGATTATTCACATGGGCCCTTGGATCACTATGCTTCAAGAGCTTGTATAAGGTAAGCTTAGAGAATATCCTACAAAACTTGGATGATATAAGTGAGGAATTAATGGTGGACTTAGTGGTATTCATGCTAGACCAAGTTTTCTAGTTATGGTTTGTTGTTGATGTTCGATACCCCAGCTAGGTTTTGGAAGTGTTCCATGTGTTAAAATCGTCTTTTTATTTCAACAATGGGTCATCCCCAAGCTAGGGCTTCGACATCATGGGGTAACAGCTCAGCGAAATCCACATACACATCTAGTACCATTAACAGACTAAAGTGCCAAACTGTAGCAACCTCCAACCTATAGGCTCACGCCCCCAATCAACTTGCACCGAAGAATGCACACCATTCTCTGCACTAGCGATCCCTCAAACTATGTCACCACCTCCACATCGTCTTACTCAGCTAGAAAGAGACGTTCTCAGACTCCTATGAATCCAAGAGTTCTTGTTGCTCTTAGAGCTTTCCAGGTATGCTCTGAATCCTTATATCAAACCCTTGAATCCTCTAACCTCCTAGCTCACACCCCCCATCAGCCTTCACATAGGCAGTGTACACCCCTTTCTGCACCTAAGTATCGTCGGGCTATGTGTGTGGGCAAGCAAGGGTGGAATTGTAGGTATTCATGCTAGTTTGTTGTTCACTCTTTAGAGTGGATACAAGTAGCATAGTGTGATGCCTTGCTAGGCCATCTTCACTAGTTATGTTTTGTTTTTTATGGTGGATGTCCTAGCTACTGTTTGGAAACATTTGAAGTGTCCTTTCCTATGACAAGCATGAATCACATGTACCAACTTGTCATAGGCTAATTGGTATGTACTTCTAACTTTATTATTTGTAAAAATGAAGTACATTGCTATCCACAATTTCTGTAGTTGAAGATCTAATTTTGACCATATATTCATATAGAAATTAGAGTCGTTTATGGTGTTGCTCATATATGCTAATTTAGCATCTTGTGCCCATCACTGTAAATTGAATATAGTAGTCCTTAAATAATTGTGTTTCTTTCATGAACCTATATTAGAGTCGTTATAATTGTATTGATGCGAGGGTTGAAGGAGCTAGGGTTTGTGAAAACCAAAATCTAGAGAAGATATGATCTGCTAGGGTTTGATATCTTTGGGCAGCGAAAATTTTAGGGGCTAATATTCGCCCATGGGTTAATTTTCTATACTTTTTCCCAAAAAAATTCACTAATTTCCATTTTTTTGTAAAAATGATTCGCTCAAATTTTATAGAATGAAATTATTTTACCCTAAAAATCACCAAAAAATTATATATAGACTATATAAAAATATTATAAATTTGAATCTTTGTACAAAAATATCTTCAAACATTTTATAGATTTCATATTATGGACTAGTGGGATTCGCCAAGGTTTATAAACTTTAAGATAAATTTCCATATTTAAAATTTTCCCTGTCTTTGGGTGACAAGGAACTAGAATATGTGGCAAAGAGACCCCATCGTAGACTTGGATCAGTATGCTTGGAGAGCTTGTAGCATGTAAACTAAGGGAGACTCCTAGAGGAATTGGATGATATAAGTGAGAGATTAATGGTAGGCTTGGTGGTATTCATGCTAGTTTGTTGTGCACACTTTGAAGTGGCTACAAGTGGCTTAGTGTGATGCCTTGCTAGACCATATTTTCGAGTCATAGTTTGTTGTTCATGTTGGATACCCTATCTAGGGTTTTGAAGAATTCCAAGTGTCTTAGTATTTTTCAAGCTTAATGGACATGTGCCAACTTTTCATAAGCTAGTTGGTATGTACTTGTAACTTCATTTGTTGTATAATGAAGTACCTTGATATCCACACCTTTTATACTTGTAGATCTGACTTTTAGATTATATTCCCATGGAAAATACGTAGTTTCTAATGTTGAGTAAAATTCCAATTTAATATAATAGTGAGCAGAATTTGTTGAGTAAGATCATTGGACGATTGGATACTTGAATTAGACAAGAAGGATCCTTGCTATCAGAAGTGCTTGACAGTTGGAACCCATGCTTGGAGAGTGCAACACTTGAGGATTGATCTCTTCACATGTGTACGCCTTGGAGTCTGAACACTTGACTCTTTATCTTATATATTGCAATGGCCCTTTGATGTAATTCATTAGACACCCTTAGTTTAAGGCTATGGGCCATATTAGTGTTAGCGGGTACCCACTAACACTAATGTGGTCCATAGCCTTAAACTAAGGGTGTCTAATGAATGACATCCAAGGGTCATTGCATCCCTACATCAAGCTTAGCCAACATTTCTCCAAAAGGTAGTAAGGTGGTAAAAATTAGCATATCTCTATTAGGATCATATGTTAAGCACAACAGCCAACTCAACAACCTCCACCTTAAGAATTCATTGGCAACAAAAAGAAGAAACCGTCAACACATCCATAATATTCCCCTTTAAAATTATCATGGGAAACCAAATATGGAATTTTGGCCTAAAGGAAATTTGACCAAGTAAATATTATATCCCATTGGAACATATGCGTTGAGTAAGAACATTTGTGTGCTATATGTTCAACTTGGACAACAAGAATCCTCATCATGTGAATTGTCTAACACTTCCAGCCATTAATGTAGAGAGCATCACTAGAGGATTTATCTCTTTACATGTGTACAACTTGGAAAGTGAACTCTTGAATTGAATACCTTATCTTGTAGATTAGGCACATGATTCAAGAAATTAACGAGAATTCAAAAAAAATGGCACGCATTTCGATTGTTTTACTCGGATCAAATCTAATTGTAATGAAGTTTTGTAATTGTATTTAGACATATGGCCTTCCCCTGTGCATATCTCCTTCATTAAAAGATAACTTCTTGTACTAATTTTGTTTTCTTTATTCACATTGGACACCAACTAGGTTGCATGACTTCCCCTAGACACCTAGCACACATGTTAGTCCCCACTTAAGCCCTAGATTATTCACGTGGGCCCTTAGATCACTATGCTTGAAGAACCTGTATAATGTAAGCTTAGAGAATATCCTAGAGGACTTGCATGATATAAGTGAGAAATTAATTGTGGACTTGGTGGTATTCATGCTAGTTTGGTGTGCACCCTTTGAAGTGGCTACAAGTGGCTTAGTGTGATGCCTCACTAGACCATGTTTTCTAGTCATGGTTTGTTGTTGATGGAGGATACCCTAGCTAGGTTTTGGAAGCATTCCAAGTGTCGACATTTTTCTTTTTCTTTCAACAATGGGTCATCCCCGAGCTGGGGCTTCGACACCATGTGGTAATAGCTCAACCACACCATGTAGTAATAGCTTAGCCAAATCCACATACACATCTGGTACCATTAACAGAATAACGTGCCAAACTGTAGCGACCTCCAACCTATAGGCTCATGCCCCCAATCAACTTGCACCCAAGAATGCACATCGTTCTCTACACTAGCGATCCGTCATCCTATGCCACCACCTCTACGACGTCTTACTCAGCCCAAAAGAGACGTTTTCAGACTCTTGTGGCTCCACAAGTTCTTTCTGCTCTTCGAGCTTGCCAAGTATGCTCCATGTTCTTATATCAAACCCTTGAATCCTCCAACCTCCTGGCTCACATCCCCCACCAACTTGCAGATAGGCAGTGTACACCCTTTTCTGCACCTAAGGTTCGTCGAGCTATGTGTGTGGGGAAGAAAGGTTGGACTTGTAGGTATTCATGCTAGTTTGTTGTTCACTCTTGGAAGTGGATACAAGTAGCTTAGTGTGATGCCTTGCTAGGCCTTCTTCACTAGTTATGGTTTGTTTTTTATTGTGGATGCCCTAGCTAATGTTTGGAAACATTTGAAGTGTTTTATCCTATGAAAAGCATGAATGACATGTACCAACTTGTCATAGGCTAATTGGTATGTACCTCTAACTTTATTGTTTGTATAAATGAAGTACATTGCTATCCACAATTTCTATAGTTGAACATCTAATTCTTACCATATATTCACATAAATATTAAAGTAGTTTATGGTGTTGTTCATATATGTTAATTTAGCATCTTGTGCCCATCATTGCAAATTGAATATAGTAGTCATCAAACAATTGTGTTTCTTTAATGAAGCTATATTAGAGTCGTTATAATTGTATTGATTCGAGGGTTGAAGGAGCTAGTGTTTGTGACAACCAAAATCTAAAGAAGACATGATCTACAAGGGTTTTGATATCTTTGGGTGACAAGGAATTAGGATATGTGGCGAAGAAACCCCATCGAAGACTTGGATTAGTATGCACTTTTTCTGATTTATTCCTACCTACTTGTTATTTTTCTTTAACAAGTTATTTACAAAGTAAATACTAAAAATAAACACCAGTGCGTTCTTAACATATTACAGATCAACAACTAAAAGAAACAAGAACACACCACATGACACCATTATTTTTGGACCAATGTCCCTGGAAAAACCCAATGCGAGAAAACTGGTG
Organism: Pinus taeda; assembly: GCA_000404065.3. NCBI lineage: Eukaryota > Viridiplantae > Streptophyta > Pinopsida > Pinales > Pinaceae > Pinus > Pinus taeda. The sequence goes on along the minus strand of APFE031415871.1, from coordinate 1,374 downwards.
CAGCTATCTGAGGGTTTTTTTATTAAGCAATATCAGAGTACAATCTAGGTGCCGAAACTGGCCTACTCAACATATAATTTCCTTAGTAGCTATACCTCACAGTTTGAGAGAAATCTCCTCACTGAAACCCTGGAAAATCCTTCCGGCAGCACCTCAGCACAAAACTGCTCTACAACCCCAGCGTCTGCCCAAACTGGACTGCGTTAACCCCTCTTTGTCTCACACTGGCCCTGCGTTAGTGTTTCTTGACCTACGTTAGCCCCAGGAGGCCCTACGTCAGCTTTGGGAGCCTCTGCGTCAACTGCGCTAGCCCCTCTGGTGCTCTTCACATCACTTGACTACCTTTGCGTCGCCCTACGTGAGCCCTTGCTAGCTCTGCGTCACCCTCCTTGGCTGCTGCGCTGCTCTCCCGACGCAATCTCTGCTTTCTCTGTTTTTTTGTACGTAATGCCCCTTAACTGCTCTCCCGATCACTGATTCTATCTCTCTTAGCAAACCCCGCTTTAGATAATAGAATGACTAATCACTCTAGTGTGTTCTCCAAGTGACCTTCAAGCCTCCTTTTATACTTTTCTTGTTGACATCTCAATGGCCGAGATTAAGTCCCTAATCAATGGCTAAGATTAGATCTGGCTTGATCCATGTCTTTTAGACCACTCTAACATAGATTCATATTAACACACATGAATATTTTATTTTCTCTAAGTTTAGACTTAGGGACTCCATGAAAAATATTAATTATTTTAATATCTCCTGATCTGTTTAGAATCTGCCCAGACCCTTTCTAGGTATTGGAGATCTCATGTACCCCAACCTCTCCACCAAATTTCGTGGCTAAAGCACATTCGATGCTACCCCAAATCAACACTCTCTCTTAGCAAGGACTATGCTCTAGCAATACTCCTTACTGAGTATTACTCTGATCATCTGGCATCGGTACCTATGCTGATACTAGGCCTTCTTGCCCAACATCCTCTGCACTGTTGCATCCTGTACTGTTGCCCATGGTTCTACCACTGCCACTGCTACATCTGTACGACAACTCCCTCTACATCCGTGCTGCTGCTGGTCCTTTCTCCCAGTACTGCAGACGCACTGCACCTCCTCTCATCATGTTGCATCATGCTGCCTACTGCTACACTGCAACTCAGCTACTGAGAAGTAAGTAATTGATCTCCCAACTAACCTCCCTGTTAGGCTAGGAACACCCATTGTTGTTGATGCTCCCTCTACCGTTGACAAGTGCTCCCTCTCTGACCTCTGCACCAATGTTACTTGGGAGCGGGAGCGGAAGCGGGGAGCGGGAGCGGGAGTGACCATTTTCAGAAGCTCCCGGTTTGGGAGCGAATCCGGGAGCGATTTTTTAAAAATATA